>VOPJ01005585.1:0-53045 GCA_014673585.1 Semibalanus balanoides
GGAATAAATTGTCAAAACCTCTGTGCTTTCTTGATTTTGACCTCAGCCTTCGGCCTCATTCAAAAATCAAGAAAGCACCTCGGTCTCGACAATTTATTTACACCGTCCTCATGCGGTATTATTTATTACCATATGCCGCATAAGTTATTCCATGTTTTTTTATTTATATATTTCATAATCATAACTAGGTCCTTACCATAGAAGGAAATGCAAAATTTGTTGTTAGGCTTTGAACTCGATACAATTGAAGAAGCCTTGGAAGTGAAGTTAACAAAGCTTTCAGTGTTCGTTTTCTGCCTTTATGCTGACAAAATGTCAGGATAAACGCGGTTTTCGAAGAATTTCAATTTATATAAAAAAATTGTTCAGTATTAATTGAACACAGTGTATTTTGATGGGAGACGTCCGATGCCTCATCTTCTCATACTGAATCCGTGAAGTCAGCATAAAGATTTTTCTGACATTTTTAATTGCAATGAAATGACTATGTGTCTGGCCGGGTCGTCAGTATTCTCAGAACCGCTTTTTCTCTTCGTTCCCTTGCAAAATAGTGGAAGCAAATATGTAAGCATGAAGTGTTTAATGCGCAAAATTATGCTGACAAAATGTCAGGATATGCGCCGTTTTCGAAGAATTCAAAATTACAAATAGCCACAGAATGCGCGTTTGAAGGGTTTTTGTGATTCACCAAAATTTTCGTCGTCCCGATCAATCTTTTCAATTCATCCTGACTCGCTTGATGTCAGGATAAAAATGTCAGCATAAACTTGTCAGGATAAAAATGAACGAAAAAAAACGGTGTCAGGATAAACCGGAAAAACGATTATGTGTGATATCCCCGGCATATGGTAATAGTAGATCCCATATCTGGCCGTGACCTCGTCCGGCAATCGTAGAGACATTCAGCGACTTTTTTCGGAAACTGTTAAATCCCTGTGACAGTGAGATTTAATCTAGCGCACTCTCGTCGACGACATAAAAGCGTTGACTTTCAACAACACCACGGTCTTTATTTGAGCCGGTACCCCAGATTTGTTGGATTTGAGGGCTTTGAAGTGCCAATAAAATGATACGGAAGCTGCCGCAAATATGGTTACTCGTTTTTGGTGCAGCTCATGATAGCGGTATATTGTGTTCAGGGACGGGAAATAGCGTCCAGTGATTGGTCGGATAGCAGGCAGAGAGCGGGAGCGAACACGTGGGTGGTATTATACTGCGCGTATCGAAAGAGAGAGGTGCATGCTGCTTCCAAAACTTTTAATGAGACACCATGCAAAATGCAAGCCATGCAAAGTGCAAGCCACAGATAAAATGATAACTGGATTTGACAACCCATTTCGGCCTCTTATTGCAGAGCCGAAATTTGAAACGAAGCTGTTAAGCTGATACACTTTATGTCTCGGTTCGTGCAAATGCGAGTCCAGCACTGTCATTTACTGCTTTGCTTAGCAATAAGAGGACGAAAATGTAGTGCACAATCCAGATATCATGTTATATGTGTGTAAACATATGTGGTTCTTGTTATTCGTGCAACAGTATCGTCCAGAAACGAAGCCATGCAATCCAAATATTCATATGCGTGCTTAGAGGAAAAAGGACACCTTTTTTAACTGAGATAGCAGGTTTGTAGATCAGATCGAAAAATAGGTGTTCAATTACCTCGCTATTCTAAGTAATTTCGACACAGGTCGCCTCTTTTAGAAGAAGAAGTTTCGGGGTACGAAAGACTACCCCGTGAACCGAAACCGCCCGAAACTTATTATAAAAGGGGGTCCACTAAATCTCTGTCGACGTTACGGAGAACTACTTAGAGTTAGTTAGAAGTTACTCGAAGTTACTTCTACCACCGGAGTTTTGGGAAAATTAATATTTGTCTTCTAAAAGGGCCCACTATTCATGTGTCGAAATTACTTAACGTAGCGAGGAAATTCTTCAACCACAACACATTTTTCGATCTGCTCTACAAATCTGCTATCTCAGTTGAAAATTATATTTTAAAGGTGAACTATTCCCTTTAATACTGTGATATATCCTCCGGAAAAAAACGAAAACAGGATATCATACAAGCCAATATGGATACAACAGCGAAGGTTTTTTAATATTACCGTCGTCATTGTATCCATATTTGTCATGTATAACTAAAATATAAACAGTGTTTATTTTTCTGAGAATATGCAATACTGGTCAAACGCTGAAAGCCCAGACATTAACAAAACTGATCGAGCAATAATTTCTCACTTTCACCTGAAACAACCCAATTTTTATCTTGCGTCAACTTAGCTTAACTCATGAGAGACCAGACAGACATTGATGTATTCGTATAAACGGTAACTATAGCGACAAGTATGTACTGCAAACTATTGTTGCCAAACGGTACAATCATTTTTGGAATTCCGAATTTGTCCGAAGACCGATTCGGTTTTCGGACGGACATAAGCATATTTCTTTAGACATTTTCGAACATACAATGTCCAAGGATGGCTTGTGGTGAAAATCGTCCGTCTGAAAAGCAAGCCTATTGTTTATTTTCTGTATGCAAATGAATGTATGATGATTGTGGCTTTCGGGTATACTAACTGCAGCAGTCATTTAACACAGATGCCCATATTTATGCATATATTGGGAATGATACACTGAATGTTTTACATTCCATATCAAACACTTTTTCTGCTTTCGATAAATTTTCGGACAAACGATGATTTTTGGACAGTTTCGGACGGAGGGCTTCCCATATGGTCATGGACATCGGTCAAATTTTGGACAAATATTTCCTGAAACTGGCACCACTACAGCAAACCATAACTAGATGTAAAACAATGCCACTCAACGTGCCACGACTTTGTTATTTCACTTCGCGATCAACTATGTCAGCGTCATTGAGCTCTGTAACCAGTGACTCAACAGCTGACCAGACCACCACCGACCTGACCTGTCCGCAGCGTGGAGGCGCGTCTAGGTGACATTGCCGTGACCTGTCCGCAGCGTGGAGGCGCGTCTAGGTGACATTGCCGTGACCTGTCCGCAGCGTGGAGGCGCGTCTAGGTGACATTGACGTGCTGTCATCAGCCGATGACGACCCTGAGATCTCGCCGCTCGTCATCCCGGTGGTGGACGCCATCCGTCATCCTGACTATCTGGAGCAGCTCGGACCAGAGACACAGCTGATACACGACATCGGCCTGGTCAAACTGGCCAGACCGGCACCGAGGAATGGTGAGGGTACTGACCAGACCAGCGCCAAGGAATGGTAGAGGTACTGGCCAGACCGGCACCAAGGAATGGTGAGGGTACTGCCGAGGAATGGTGAGCGTACTGGCCAGACCGGTACTGAGGAATGGTAAGGGTACTGGCCAGACCGGTACTGAGGAATGGTAAGGGTACTGGCCAGACCGGTACCGAGGAATAGTAAGGATACTGGCCAGACCAGCGCCGAGGAATGGTGAGGGTACTGACCAGACCGGTACCGAGGAATGGTAAGGGTACTGGCCAGACCGGTACTGAGGAATGGTAAGGGTACTGGCCAAACCGGTACCGAGGAATGGTAAGGATACTGGCCAGACCAGCGCCGAGGAATGGTGAGGGTACTGACCAGACCAGCGCCGAGGAATGGTAAGGGTACTGGTCAGACCGGCACCGAGGAATGGTAAGGGTACTGGTCAGACCAGCGCCGAGGAATGGTAAGGGTACTGGCCAGACCGGCACCGAGGAATGGTAAGGGTACTGACCAGACCGGCACCGAGGAATGGTAGAGGTACTGACCAGACCGGCACCGAGGAATGGTAAGGGTACTGGCCAGACCGGCACCGAGGAATGGTGAGGATACTGGCCAGACCAGTACCGAGGAATGGTAAGGGAGGGTGATAAGATGGAGAGGCGATGANGTTTCGTTAGATATTTTACATATTCCTCAGGGGGGGCTAAAAAAAGCCCCCCCCCCAGTGACTCGCGGGTTAAGGTGGGACAGTCCCTTTAATTGATAGCCTTCGATCTCATCTTGTGCGTCTCGCAGTGGTCATTGATTCGGAAGATACGAGGGGGTAATTTTTTCCCCCAGCACCGCGCGTTCGGCTGGAGACCCCAGCGCCGTGCAGGTTAAGCGAGTTAATTTGATCGTTTCACTGAATAGACGATTTAACTACAAGGTATAGTTATTATGCAGACTGGGGATCAGAACGAATAATAAGATGTGGTATTTGTCCATGTGGCTGAGTTTTGCCGTGTAAAACATTAAAATTCGCATGTCATACCCATATCTATTTATGACCAGATTGCAGGTGTTTCCGAACTTTGCTTTCTGGGGCTCCGCCACAGAGGGGACGGGAGGGACGTGTCCCCCAAATATGTCTTATGAATTTAAACATCACGCGTATGGGCGTTGCATGGAAAGAATATACTTCACATGACTTGCATGGAAAGTCCCGCACAAACTTTCGGGAGGTGGCGGAGCGCTTTTTTCACACGCTTAACATTGTATACCTATACCTTCTTGAAGAAAGTGCAATCATTACCAAATCGGGAAACAGAACATGAAAGAACAATTCAATTAACTTTCAGCGGGCATTGAGAGCAAACATAGAGGATCGTTAGAACTAGAGGTCTACATGGGGCGGCTATCCCCATGGCTGGCCGAGCCCCACGGCTAATGGGGTGGGCCGGACTGGAAAATCTCTAGATCAGGCTGTGGCTACGGCTGTGCTGCGTACGCCTATTGAAATACCCCAAAAATGCTCCTGGAAGATTTTGTTCATCAATCTCAGCAAACCAATCATGGTTAAAAGAAGCCTTGGCATGTTGTCATAACAGTAGATAAAAAATAAAACATCATATGAGTTTACAAAAATCCTCACGGCTGGCCAGCGCACAGCCATTGACATTTGGGAGTGGCCTGTGGCTGGCTGTGGCTGTGATGCCATGGCTGTGGGGCGGCTAGGCCAAGGAAAAGTGCAGCCATGTCGAACTCTAGTTAGAACCCATAAAAGATATGAGTTTCCAAAAATATATTATATCTCCAGTTACTGAGTTTTCCTGATGCAGTTACATCCGGATGCACGTTAACATATTTTCGTATTTATGGCATCCATAATATCAGAGGCGTATTTTCAGACTGAGTTAACCCGGCATTGCTCACCTCTGAGTTACGACAAAAGATAACAAGTTTGCTTCACTTTATACAAACTAGGTGGTTTGAGTTAGCCATAACATGCCTTATTACTTCCATCATCCAGCGTTGCGCAGTACACTGCAGTGAGGCAGCTGCCAGCCCCAGTATCTGTATGCAATCTAGCATATGTTGCCTGCTGAGCTTGTAGCCATGATTGCTGGCCCAGCTCATATGCTGACGCAGCTGCAGCGAAATGAAGCGGCGGCTACACGCCAGCCCCGGCCTCAGGTCGACCCTCGAAGTTCGAACCGATGCCGCCGTCCGCTTAATGACTTTGGAAATGAAAAATGACTTTGGTGCGTCAGCACAAATCGATAGACAAAGTTGGTGAGCTGCGACTACGTAATATTATACAGCAGAGGCGACCTGGGCTGAAGAGTTATATCAGTTATGACCTCGGAAAGGCAAAATTAAATATGGGTATCGTCAAAATCATAAAATGACCTGTCGGAAAATAATAGCCGTCTTTAATTTGAAGTGGTTGAAATGACTGTGATCCATAATCAAGTGAGATATTAATATTTGATAAAGCAGAGGCGACTTGGGCTGAAGAGTTAAAATCAGCTATGACTTGGAAAGGCAAGGGTATCGTCAAAATCATAAAATGACCTGTCGGCAAATAATAGCCGTCTTTAATTTGAAGTGGTGGATATGACAGTGATCCATAATCAAGTGAGATATTAATATTTGATTTATTCGCTCTCGGGATTTGAAGCATTGCAACAGCAGCACTCTGGAAAATCGGGATCAAAATGTGAAATAGCATTGATGCCACCATTCAGTCCTGCAGCTGAAGTCGATCTCTTTTAGCACTCACACATTTTTACATTGGCATCAATCACAAAGAACAGAAACCGAAATTCTAGAAAATCGGTTAAACGGAAGAGAGCATCTGCTCAGAGCCAGCACATAAGAAGCTGATGCGACAGAGAGGCAAAATGAAGGAAGATGATGGGAACAAAACTGTGGAGGCAGTGCTCAAAATAGGAGAATAGCATATATTTGTTTTGCTAGAGAGCGCAGCATAGCGAGAGCGATAGCGACGAGCGAGATGGGCGACGTTTTTAATTTAACCGCACCGTCATGGCGGGGGGGTAAAATATTATCCCTCCCGGATTTTCCGCAATAACTAAAAACTATAAAATACGAAGCAATATTTTTTTACGACTTTCCAGCATCAGTTTGACATCTTCCTAAAAAAAAAAATCGAAAAATCAACAACTTTGGGAGTATATGACGTTTTTGTGATGACGTCATGCCATGCCATTTGGGGTTGAATAACGATAAATGTTTTATGCATCGTAAGAAACAATAGCTTTAACCCCTATTCGCTGGAGGGATGAAAAGGTATACGAATTGTCGGGGGGGGGCTTATTCGGCCCCCTTCAGATCTTCTCCTGCATAAGAGAAAACATGAATAACTTGATGTGTGACTAAGGTCGACAATGAACTCTATTTTTGTAATTTTTGGTGACCTTGGGTCTTATTTCAAGGTCAAATGACTCATCAAAAAATATTTTTGTCAAAACATGATTTTTTAGGAAACCTTGCCATTATCTCGGAAACTATGGCAGCCTAGGAGGAATCCAAAAAATCACTGTTAAGCCGGTTTTAATTGTGTTTCACCTGTAAGGCATCAGAATGACCTGCAGGGTCAATGGTTTGGACTGTAGAGGTCCACAAAATGTTAAAAAACCTGTTTTTCAGCAAAAGTTTGTTTCATTAATATTTTATCTAAAGTATATCAGCATTTATTTTTGAAACCATCGTCGTTTCTCTCGTCATTGCGGTTCGAAATATTCAACTTGTCAAATCGAAAATTTTAACCCCGGGTCAAAGGTCAAGGTCAAGGTCAAGGTGACGTTAAGTCGGTCAACAATCATATCAAAAGACGCGTATTACGAGGAAAATACATTTTGAGACCATTTGTGAGTCTCTATGATGTTCTTCGTAACGAGTTATTGCTAAAAAGTGTTAGTGACCTTGATGACATTTTCAAAAGGTCATGATCTGGACTAAAAAAATCATCCTTTTCACATCAAGAAGGGCTTAAGATGACATGATACTGAATAATTAGATTGATGCAATGTTATTAAACCCTCGTTTTTCATTTTTCACCATATAATTATATTGGAAGGTTAGCATTTGACCCTGATCAGGTCCATCAAATCGTTTAGCTATCACCCTGAAACTTTCAACACTTATTATTTGGCATGTTTTCTCTCACATATAATCTGGTTTTTTGAAACGTCTTAAAAAATAAAAAACTTGCACTATTTTGTGAAAAAATAAGTTTTTCAAAAAATGGATTTCAAAATTCAAAATTTTGCAATTTTGAGAATAGCCATCTGAAAGAACATAAATTTCTACCGATGACTGTTTTGCTAAACTTCTCTTCAACTACAACTCTCCATGAGTGCTTGAACCCATTCAAAGATTTGTGTCAAAACGGCCGAATCAACGCCCCTACAAACTGTCCTCGGACCGCCCTCCTAATAAATTCAATTAGGAAAAAAGTACACTCAATGTCGATGCGCAATAAATGTTAGGAAAAGCCAGCAAGTTTGAAGTTTCTGAGTTGAGTACTGAATGACCTGTACGCGAAAAAGCTCAAGGGGGGGGGGGCCGAATCGGCCCCCCCGACAGTAATAGGGTTAATGCAAATTGCAAACGCCTATCAGTAAAGGAAGGAAATTGAATTATCTACAAAATGGCAATTTCGGATTTTCTAAATTTCGTATTTTTGAACCCAAAAATAAAATAAAATAAAAATTTCACCCCCCATTTTTTTTCTTCAAGGTATTTAAAAAAACGGAATACATTTTGAGAGAACCAAGTGCTATTGTAAGAGAACCAAGTGTGAGAAATACCAAAACCAAATTTCAAAGTAATATCTTCCTTTTTCAGTGACTGATTGCTCTCGAAGCATAAGTAGGTAATGACGTCATTTTTCAAAATAACTTTTTTTTACCTGATACAGCTATATAAATGTAATTGTTGTATTTATGAGACAAAACTGACCTAGAAATATGCATTGTTTATATATGTTAGTCAGTTTCCAGTTTTGACCTTAGATGACCTGATCTTGACCTTTTATGGGGTCAAGTTGTAAACATGTCTGTTGCTATTGATTTTTACGTGTAAAATAACCCTAAAACATGTGTCACCAGACTTTCGTTGACCTCTTCGTGACAATGACCTTTTGTGACCTAATCGTGACCTTGACCTTTGAATGCAAATTCACCTTTACTTAATGCAGGAGATGAAGCACACCTTTGAGAGCTTTATGTGCATTGATAGTCTTAATCAAAGGATTATAATGGGAAGTATGAACCATTAACTCAATTAACTCGAATTTTCCATATGACCTGACTGTGACCTGACATTTGACCTAACTTGAAATTTTGGATATGCATTTGATTCGTTTCATTGAGAGCTTTCGATCGCCGCCTTGCGCGTCTCGCTGCGGTTATTGGTTCGGAAGATACGGGGGGTAGAATGTATCCCCCCCTACGCCGCGCGTTCGGCTGGAGATCCACGCCGCGCGGGTTAAACCGACATTGAATTTGAACGCCCCTGCCATTTTTTTAGTTATAACTCAACGATGATTAACGCTATCAACGTAAAACTTCAGGTACCCGATGATCCATCGATTTCACGTCTTCTGTGCAAAACGAATCAATTTTGACTTATAATTTGTGAGCTCTAGCGAATTTAGTGACGTCAGTACACACAGTTTTTACATATATATATCAACTAAACTTTAACAGACCGTACAAAGACAATATATTTAGCAAAGTGCAATCCAAAAACAGAAAAGGATTTCAAATAATAAGGGCTAACAAATTACAATCTCGTTTTTTGAAGTGCTTGTTTTTTTACCCCTAAAAATAAAATAAAAACGCATTCAAAATGACGTTTGTCAATGACAAAATGTCAAAAAACTTGCCGGTGTGTTTTCTATCAAATTACTACTAAAATGAACCTTTCCTAGTTTTATCAAGTCCAGCTATGCAAACCGACGCTCAAAACAGACTCAATATACCGAGTTTTGTCCTGAAAATGTCAACTGAACGTCTCGTGATCACCTTTGAAAACTCGAACTGGCTGCTTTCGATGCATAATAGTCTGTTTCCCGATGTAGATTTGTTCAGAGATTCGCGCCCGGCACGAACTTTCTCGAGCACTCCGTAAACTTGTCCGAACTCAGACACATGTCGCCAGCAGAGCTCTCTCCCCAAAATTTATGAATGCCTGCGCAGCTCAGGAAGAAAGTTTGCCGACGCGATTGGCCCTGCAGCTGCGAGGGAAGATTCAGAAGCAAAATAAATGATCCGTCTCTCTGTGTCGTTCCGAGTAGACGCTGCTGGTTGAGTCAGGTGCAGCTGTAGCTCCTTTGGACCGGAAACTGAAATGGACGGCCTGAGAAATCTGCAGCTGCCGTTAGTGAAACCATTTAAGCAGGAAAAGACTATCTGAATTTTGTCATTGCTGGCTTGGCTACAGGATAGAATGGTGAAGTATCGTTCTATGCAGGTCTACAATGTGCATTTCCAGACGAGTGGCATTTATCAGTTGCCTTCTGCATGGTTAAATACTTTGTGGGTAATGCTACTAATACTAAGATGACTGTTCCAATTCTGGCGACTATCAATTAAGCTTGCTCTTTCTCCTTCACCAGTCTTGGTTCATCCCTCTTTTCATCTTCTCAACATGCTGCCACATCCTGCCAACACTTTTTCATCTGACATACGTATCATTGACCTATTGACATGTGACAGGTACACTGTGAAGTCAGTCCGGCCTCCAGCGTCCGCCACCCCCCAGCGACCCCGCTCCGCTCCGCACCCGTCCACCTGGGGGTAACCTGGACCAGCCGGCAGCGGTCGGACGGTGGCGTGGTCCTGACGCTGTCCACCTCCGTCTCCGTCTCCTGTTCACACCGAGATCACTGCCGACTGCTGCTTCGCATTTGGCCGGAACGAACGCGTAAGATCACAGCTTAATCGACTATTGTTATATTGATCATGGGCGGGCCGAGAAAACGTTCCGAACTTCATTTTTTTTTTTAAATAATGAGGATAACCCTGCAAATTTTAAGATATAACTAGAGTGTTGCAGTGGCACGTGCTATGCCACGTGAAATTCACAAAAAATGAACTGATTTATCAAAAGGACACAAAATCAGGTAAACTCAAAAGCGGAACTGGTCGTCCGAAGCTTTCTCACTGACCATCAGCAGAAACAAACTGATCACATGGTCTGCTCCCAAGAGGATAATCCGGGGGCCAGCGCAAGATTGCTAAGACAAAAGCCGTTACCAGAGCAGGCGTCCGGTGCCACCTGAAGGTCAATCAATGCCAGGCTTCGCAGCGGACTATCGCACCACAGATACCTGAAGCGTTGAGACAGAAGCGCCAAACAAGAGCAGGCCGCTGACCGCTGTACAAGACAGTCAGCACAAAAGACGCTAAGATGATCGTCTTAAAGAATGAAAAAAGACGAGAGCCAGGAAGCTGTGCATGACAGTCAGCACAAACGATTTGAAGACAAATGCCTTCAAAAATGTAAAAAGACTTCACCGTCGAGGTCCCGATGAACACAAAGAACTACCATATGTATGGAACCGGAACGAAATCGGAAGTCTCGCCGAGTAGGCTTTACCATGAAGAGTCCAGGTTCTCCAGAAAATTGATGATCAATGCAGGAATGTCCAGAAGAGGTAAAACGGACATCTTCCTGGGATCTCAGACGGCCAAGGTAGATTCGATGGCTTACATCAACATAACAAACACTCCTGAGGGATCAGCTGCTATCTACTTATGATGAGCTGTTCCCGATGATTTCATGTTGCGGCAAGATAGAGATCCTTCCCATAGGAACAGAGCAACCCAGGGGTTCCCGGCGGACCGGCGGTGTGCCGGACGAGCGGCCGCCAAACTCGCCAGATCTGAACCCTCTCGACCATTGCGTCTGGAACATCCTGGCAAGTGGCAGAGGTCCGCCATCAGAAGTTCGACTCTCTGGAAGAGTTGAGGAATGCGATTAGTGCTGCATTGGAGGGAGTGGCTGGACATCATCAGGGAGAAGCATCCTGTAGTGGAAGCGATGACTGAACGCTGTGGTACGCGCCAAGGGAGGTGCAATCGCTAACGTGTTTAAATATAAATGTAGCGAAACAAGAATGGTATTAGTCATTTGTGTATCAGAATTTATAAAATGAAACGGAGTAAATGGATTTACCAGCAAAGCAGTATCGATGTTCACAGGAGCCATATAAGCGGTTGCGCAAAATTTATCATATCTATCTTCACCCAAACGCTTCCCATATACGCCACAAGTTCGGAACGTTTTGTTCGGCCCGCTCGGTATGTGGCTGTGCGTCTGATTATGTATATTGTCCTGACCAGTATCATTACAGGGCCAGTTCAAGGAGGACGTGGCTGTCATGCTAGTGAGGCTGGCATGGAACGGATATGAAATTGTCTTTAGGGCATAGCACTCAGCTGAAATTGGCAATCAGAGCGAGACCTCTTGCTGTCGGGAACAGAAAATGGCCCATTAGGAGCACCGACGAGAGGACAATATTTCATTTATTTCATTTCACATCATTGCATTTTGTCATTGTGTAAGATGCGATCCAGTTTTCAATCAAAGCAACTGCACTCGTAAGCTTTCGTCCAAGACGCACCGAGTCATAAAAACACGGACACTAAGGATAATGTAACATAAGTAGCTTACTATTCCTTACTTCGCAGGGACAGACGGTATTCAGCCCGAATTACTTCTCGGCAAATGTGTGGTGTCTCTCAACTGTCCTCGAGGTATTTGCTGGCCCGCAACCGTCAGCGCAGCCATTAACAGTCAGGTATGTTATTGCGTTGGCAGATCACTACCGATATGAGAGTAATTGTCCGATGAAGTTTCAGTTTGGTCGGTCAGCATGCAGCGATGACAGGGAAACTGGCGCCAGTTTAAAACGGAACCAGCCATTTTCCTCACCTGATGCACTGGATCGCAGACTGGCGTCATTTGGAGCATCGGGTCGCATCTAATTGGAATAAATGTTTCAAAATCATGCATTAATGAATGTCAAGCGGGGAAAATGAGACGGTAGATCTATTGGCAATACGTGTCGAGCAGTCGTAATTTAGTCGTGTAAAGCTTATGGCTAGACGAGCTTAAAAACACGCCTGAGTATTATTAGACAATCGATTTTGACTCGTCGAGGGATAAATCGATACCGATGACTGAGAGCAACCCTTCACCACCGGCAACCTATTAGACATTGTGCTAACTAGCAGCGATAAAGGCCAAACCTACTTACTTAACAGCAGCCTTAGGGTGCACCAGTGTCTCAAGCTGACGCTCATCTGAGGTGAGCTCTGTTCCCTTGGCAGGCACACGACACGAAGTCCGCTGTGACGGCTCGACTGCAGATGGAGGTTATGAACGCTGGGGACATCGGCCCGGCATGGACTGGCTACCGCCCGCCTCCTGCCTTAATAACGGTGAGTGAAGGCAGCCGGCGACACAGCCGACTACAACACTTTAAACGTTAGAGGTAAGGTAGGATCGTTTGGTGGTCAGCGTCATTTATACTTACTTTTTCTGATTGGTCGTCCTATACACCCTGTCCTTCATTCTGTCCTATTGATCCTGAGTTATTCTTGTCCCACTAGCCTATCCTTTGACATATTTGTATCCTATTGAGGTATTCCATGGTATTGGTAACGGCGGTTTTCTCTGTAACAAAATCGACCAGCTTTGGTTACCATTTGCTGTTCATTTAACCCTCGCCCGGGTAAGACAAGATCACTGCGTGTCCGGGTGGGGTGGGGTGCGGGTGGGGGTGGGGGGGAGTGGGGGGTTGCGCCCCCCGTTGGCGTTTTGGCCCTAACTGAGCTAGAGCTTTGAAAAAACAAGAGCGTGTTGCGTGTGACGAGAGGAAGCCATTGCAACAAAATGTGAATGTTCTGGGTCAGTAGGTGACCTCTGTGGTCATGTCAATGACCCAAATATCATAAAATCGTAAATGTGTGAAAATTTAATCCTAATCGAGCCAAAATGGTGAAAAAACATACTTAGTATCCTTAACACATGCCAAATTTGAAATCTGCGTCACCAAATGTCCTAAAAGCTGCCAATTCCGAAAACGTCATGTCAGGTCATCTGAGGTCCGTGACCTCGGTTGATCTGTGGAAGCACATGACCCCAGTGGAACATATTATGTTGTAAAATGGATTCCATATTTTAAATCAGCGTCATAAATTGTCTCAGAAACGGCCAGAAGCCAAACAAGAATAATCGGAGGTCATCGGAGGTCAGTGGCCTCGGTTGACCTCAGAGAAGGTCGGCATTGGTCACAATTTCAGCGAAAGCAACAGCAGTCACCAGGAAACACCTGTGCATATGCTTCTTAACAACAATCACTCGGGAACTGCACATGTAACAAGGATCGATACTACGGGACGCCAGTTGCGCCTGCCATGACCTTGAGAAACAGGTCATAAGGTCACGGGTCATGAAAGTTGGAAGTTTGAAATTATCAGAGTACGTGTCAAATTGTCAAAAGAAGGTACTGAAGTTCATTGCGATCAGTTGGATAACTACGTGAGTTATAAAAAGCGAGGGAAGTGGCATCCACCCCTCTACATGGGCGAGGGTTGTATTTTTATGTATGTACATCGTCAACGGCATTGCACCCAATTACAGACGATGACTACATACAACAAAGCAGCATAAGACACAAGATGATACATACACAGAAGTACAAACACGCCATTCTATAATTTTTATAGAATGGTTATAGAATGGTTAATTTGATTTTTACGTTACGCTATAACCGTTACGTTATTACGTTACTTTATGTTACGTTATAAACTCCTTACGTCGCAGGGGATCAAATATCACTGCGCCTTCATTTATGTTGCTTTTAAGTTTCGTTTGCCCTAGTAGCACACATTACTTTCACGACGTCGTGACAACGTTTTCACAACGTAACTACGTCGTATGAACGTTGTCATGACGTTGTCAATGTTGCCACGACGTTGTGACAACGTTATGTGCTACTAGGGTGAAAGTGATTTATCACACCTCCAGAAGGAACGTAATGCATACATTTTTGTATTGCATTTATTTGAACAATATTGGCCTGTTAGGCTTACCTCTACATCGTTTGCCCCAGCATCCTTATACAGTATGTGTGCATATTTGCATGTAACACTTGAGTACGGCTTTGCCCCACACTCGATATTGGTCAAGCCTGTGACAAAGAACCGCGCTGCTGGCAGACGCCGGTACTTTATCTTGGTCATTATCTGACGGTAAAGCCTCCAGCTCAGCACACTGTCTTTATCGACAATCCCTGGATTTCCCGACGCCTGAGAATGTTTTATCCATACTGAGTGCATTGACAACAGCACTATTGCTATCACTGAGCTCTGGATTCGCTGAGGATTTGGACTGTCACGCATGTGTTACATCCAGGCACGTAGCCAGGATTTTCAACAGGGGGTGTTACGTCGGTGGAAGAATCAAATTTTGCTCCTCAGCCATATGTTGTTGACCAGGGGTAGGGGTAGGGTTGGGCCGTCAGAGAATCCCATTTTATCTAGTGTAAAATATTTTGCTCAGGGTGGTGGGTATTGCGTCTGTGCCCCCCCCCCCCTACTTTGGCTTCGTCCCTAGTTACAACATTTATCATATATTCTACCACAGGCTGCAGTGGTTTCCGAGAGGTGTATTATATGTGTGCGTGGTGCATTGTGGACCAGATGATCACGGTCCTGGGCCAGTGGCAGGCTGCTATTGGTATACTGCAACCGCAGCTGTGGTCCAGTGCGCGGAAACGAGCCAGCTGTGTATTATGGTCCCGCTGTGATTGCCGTGATGTGGTGCGTTATTACCATGTGGTGTGTATTGCAGCGCGGTGCTTTATTGTGTAGGGTTACAGGGTAGCGGTGCTTTATTGTGTAGGGTTACAGGGTAGCGGTGCTCTATTTCCCACTTTGGAATGTTTTCCCACTTTCCGCCTTAAGCCTCATCGTTGATCCAATAAGACAAATATGTGGATAGTTGATTGAAATAAGATAGTGCAGTCTTGTTTAGTAAAAGCAGTATTTCCATTTCTAATCTAATTAAATTCCATGTGAATTGTTATTAACTGTATGTATACCAGAGGGCAAAACATGAAATGGATTGAGTGATTGCACTTCAATCGAGTCCAATCGAAATATATGAAGTTATTAATTATCCAGATACAAACAAAATCCCTGAAGTGTCTGCAAGGATTATCCGATCTAAGCCAGTTAACTCTGATTTTCAGAAAATGTATATTTTTTTTTAGTTTTTTTAATAAGTTGTTTTGTTGGAAGTAAACTTATCGCAAAGTAATGAGTTATGATTAAGATTCACGTGTAGTGAACCTCTTGGACGAATGGTTGCTGAATATTCAACATATAAGAATGAATCCAGTTCAATCCAAATCCATTCGAAGTAAAAAATTATGATCCAATCCAAATCCAATTGAATTGTACTGGATCACAACCTCATCGGATCAATCCAATTCATTTCATATACTCTATCATGTGATATAAGAACATGAAATGAAATAACAAAAGTAACCGCACGCCTTGTGTCTCCCACATTCCCTGTTCTGCCCGACAGCTGCTGGTGAGAAGTCATTAATTTGAGCCGAACCCTCTAGACACCCAGCACACGTGCGCGATCGTTCTCAGCTTAATTCCCGGTCGACATCACAGGACATTTCGGTCCAAATCTCATCAGACGCCCATCGGACCACACCCACGTCACGTGATACGCTGATCGAAAAATGGCTCTGAGATCGAACGCGAATTCGCAACCAGGCTACACGGCGGGAGCTACCCATCAGCGCTGATCAGACTCGCAATCAGTGCTGACTTTGGCAGTGACCGAGAGGCCAGAGATAGAGATATAGCAAGTCAGTTAATGTGATACAGCGACACTCGAGTCAGGGTAGTTCCAGGGGCGTTCCACAATCCACAGTAAGACAATCAGTGGGTGCCACTGCCGTCCGATTTGCAATTTTTGCATATTGGTTTGAAGGGCGGGTAGTTCATTGGTAGGACCAAAACATATCCAGATAGATTTTTACAAAATCTTTTCCAAATGTCACCCTACAGGCCTAAGTTGCATGATCCATAACTTCGAGACTAATAGAGCCAATGCAAGCAAATATGTTTTGATGGGAACTTCAGTTCAAACAAAACCCCATTTAGCTATACGGTTTACAATTATATTTTTTGAGTCACTTTATTTCAAGTCCTAATTTTGCCTTGGACCTTTTGCCTGTTGCCATTTACTTAAAAGTTTTTGTTTGCATGACAACTTAAGCTCCATTGATACCTTATTTACATTAAAATAAAATATGTGGTTTCATATAAAACCAGTTTCGTCTGCAGAAAGAAAAGTGCATTCCGTCGGCATTACGGCTTGTAATGCCGACGGAATGCACTTTTCCGGCATGTGTCCTTCCAAGGGTGTCAACAAAATTGTCCGTGCAAGCTGCCGATCTAAAACGAGGTGCTCCCTTATGCTAAGAATACGCTCACCAAATATGGTGACCCCTGTGAGTTTTGGTGTCTCTCGGGCTTGTCAAAGATCAGCGACCCCATCCATGGTAGGGATCAAAAGTCAAATTTGTCGTACAGCGTTTGGTGTGAGCTCATTTTAAAGCTATTTAAGTACAATCATTTTTTCAATCAAAATACCCTAACTTAGCCCCACCCCGGTTGGCCTTCGAGAAAACTTCGCCATGGTTGGCTCAAAATGACCCCCCCCCCACGTCTAACTCAAAAACTTAAAGTGCTAGAAAGAAGCAGAAAAACGTTTACAAGCTGATGACAGGGACATTAAAAGTGTCTTGGGGTGCTGTTGGCTCAGGTCAATATTGAGGTCACCAGAGGTCATCAAAGGTAAAATGTTACAGTTTTAGGACTTCGCTTTTAATTGAACAGCCCCCAAATATATCGAGAACTATGATAGCTAGGATCAAATGAAAAAAAAAATCGAAAGAACTTGCAAAAATGTAATCAACACAGGTGTCATCACATTTGAGCTCAGGTCAATAGTTTAGACTCCAGGGGCCATCAATGGTCAAAAATGTCATTTTTGGTAAAACTATTTTTTATTAATAACTTGTTATCTAAAACAGATAAAGCAGTTATTTTAACACCATCAGTTTTTGCCTCGGAGGAGAGGCGCTTTAACACTTAAATAGTGACCTGGTTAGATCAACTTCAAAATTGACCTCAGATCAATCATTTTTGGTAACCCCAAGTAGGTCATACCTGCGTAGAGGGTCCGACGCGCGTGCGCGAGACAAACACAATGGTGTCAACCGCTTCGTCTGTATTCTATCAAAAAGTACCATATAAGCAAAACATGCTGACAGAGGAGATAGATCCAGAGGGGGGGGCGTCAAAGGACCATGCCACGCCTCATGAAAAAATAAATTCGCACTTGGATAGAATGGATTCTCTAAACCCGACGCCTAGCCCACGCCCCTCGCCCGTCCAGGGCACGGCATTAGCTGAGAGCAAAGAACCCCATGATTTTCCCCAACGTTGCCCCCTGATAAAAATACTGCGACGTGTTGATTGGCGATACCTCAGAGTATCTCTTGAGAGGTCCACTGAACAACAATGCACCAGGTTCATCACGAATAAGCCAAAATAACATGATTCTGTAAGAATTGGTGTGATCCGATGCATATTCTCTTAAAAGGAAGCATTTGTATATTTTCGCGTTCACTCATAATGGGGAGGTCAGGAAATTGGCCTGACCTTAGGCCACCGATGCACAAATTCGATACTAATCGATTGTAGGTACTTAATACATCCTGCAATTTTCAAATATCTCCGACAAAGACCGTGCGCTTATCTGACGGCTACAAATACACAAACATGTTGGCGACAGGCGAACGTGCAACAGGTTTACAGCCTTCGACACGATCGGATCTGAGGCCAACACTACCATGGACAACCACTCAAAGCATCCCTCTATGTTAATTTTTGTTCACCAACTCGTCTATGGAACTACTTGGATCCGTAACCACTCCAGAGCACCATGTACAAAATTGTTGCGCTCTGCGTCTCCTACGCGGATTGGTTCTTACCTGTTCGGACAGGCGTCCATAATGAGAGCGAGAGTCAAGAAATCTGCACGCCGCCGCGATCAGTCGCCGCGTATCATAACCGCAAGTGTTTCCTATCCTCTCAACAAGTTCATCATACATACACTTCCATAAGCCGAATAGAGCCCACCGAATGCAATTTCATGATGGATGCATTCCGACAAATAGCTACCAGTAGTCACACCTGGAGCACGGCGTACACACCATCTACTCCTCACAGATGTCTTATGATTATTGTCGATCTCGATAACACCACCAAATGTTAGCAGAGCTCGATAGGAGCTTAACAACATGACCCACAAGTAACGTCGGCGTACTCCGAGAGGAGGATGCATGGGCCCTACACCTAATTCTTTGTCTCACACTTTAAAACTCACTCACTTGACGTCGCTGCTGTCACCCTCTCTATCGCGAATTGTCGCGCGCTACCGAACTAATGAAGAACCTGCTTCCAAGGAGAGACTTCAATTAAGCGGCTACAACACCAAGTCATCTAACATGACGGGATCATTGAAACGAACGCTGCTCCGTACCACTGAGCGGCATCTAGCTTTCACGCGGATAGAAAAACAAACTTAACACTACCACTCACTGAGCACAGACATGTCGCTCGAAAAATGCTTCCGTCGGGATTGCATGCCCACTGATCTATGCTGTTTTATTTTAAGTGTTCAAGAGAACCCACGCATATCCATCTAACATATTAAAACACCGACCACCCAGCACACTGATGCTTCCCCTACATCGTCCAGAGCTATGTGGGACCAAACTGTAAATTTCAGTCCCGTACCGCTCAACAACAGATATGCAACGGCACAGCGCAACACTGCTACAAGGGTTAATTTGCACTCTCGAACAGGACTCCGAGCTGCCACATCTAATAATCATTATCAGTTCCAAACTCAACACACTCTGATATATGCCCCTCAGTCTAGTCCGTAGTCTGGAGCCTACCTCACTATAACCACGTGAATTACGAGCTACCTAAGAACATATACCAATTTGAGTGATAACATCGCTTTCTATACCAGTGCTGCTCAATGCAATTCAGCGAGTCCACAGATCCGCTAGGTCCTCCTAGCTCCGAGCTGCCTACCCGTGACATACATGCGAAATTTTGCTACCACCAAGAGGTACTGACCAGTGCCCCACATCAAAGAACAAAAAGCCCATGTATGCCAAACCATATTTTGAGAACCACACACAGCCCAAATGAGTCCCTTTCCTCCTCTTTCTCCCCCGTCCCTCGCGTGATGCACCCCTAAAACTCTCTTAAACCATTCGACAAGTCTATGCAGATGGGGTGGCATTCCGATCCCTCCCAAGTAGATCATCAGGCCTCACGCGTATGTTCAACACCGTTACCCAATGGCCAATTTCAACGATTAACCCTTGAGCTTATGTTGAACAACCCTTGACACTATGTTACCCGCTCTCATATACTAGCATGCTGTATAATCCCCCCATCATACCCTCACTCGTTAGGCCATAACCTACATCATAGATCGATATCCCAGCTATCAATAAGAGCGTCCCTTATGAGTATCACCTGCATTCCGCATAACAAGATAGTCACAATATAACCAGCGACCCGCTGGTGGCCTCCCGGTCTGCGTTCCGCAGCGCTGATCAATGCACAGAGTAACAGGCGCGTAACACTTATACCACCTGATTTCCACTGAGATCGCTCTGCACTCTCCCGATAGAAACTCGTGTTATTCGAGCAGCGATCACCACTAGAGCTACACTGACCTCTGATGACCTCTGATCTGCCAACTACTTATTCATGCTTACTGGCACATGCTCTGTCTTTACGCACCTCTTTCTCCGTGAACTGCTGTCTTTCAACACTTTTCTCACACCAAATTCAAGATAGCCTCAATAGTAGAAGAGGTAATATTAAGTGGCCAACACCTAATTCCCTACCAGACTACGCAATCATAGTAATCTCAACCAGTCTTCATCGAGTACATTTTCGACGCATCTGACTATTCGCGGAATGCGACTCCCGCTACATCGCACCCTCTCACAACATGCCGTGCTCACAAATGATTACACGATGGACCCCTAATCCACAATCCCGGCGCGATCACACATGGCTTATACAAACTCCAACGGTCCAACAGCAGCAACAACGTCCTCCCTGCTCCCCGAGAACTTCATGGCGAAGTCTAGGTTCAATTAGGCGGCTAAGCGCGTGCAGAGGACGAAGAACGCCAGCGTTGCTCCCTCACCGGCCATGGCACTCGGAGCACACGCTAAGCAGTGACCATGCGTCGAGCACTGAAGCGCGAAGTAGACTCACCAAATGGACCACCTCATTTTGACTCCGGATGATCATTTGAAAACACATATTAAACAGCCACATACAATACCACAAACTACTACGGGATCGTGGTACCGTGCTCATCAAAATAGTACCACAAATCACGCTGTACCCATCGCTTCAGGCAAAAGTTTAGGACAACACAATACGTACCGAACTACGAGCTATGCTGTCAGTGCCCACACGATGCTACGGCGTAGCTTGAGACTTCTTCGCATGCCGGCGAGAATCGAGCAACTTGACTCGTGCGAAGTGGTACGCGCTGAGAATCGACGCAGCCACACAGCGACATAATCAACCGCCTCATGTTGCGCTCTCCAGAAAGCAAGCCTTTACCTAAGGCCAATACTCACAAGACTGACTCTAGAATCCAAGCAATTTATTATTCTCTGACGTGCTCGCAGCAACCAATAAGATTCCTCCATATCAAGTCTAGGTGACAAGTAGACCAGAGGCCATCTTGCTGGCCCACTACGTCCGGAGGGGCGGTGGACAAATGGATCAGCAGCGGGCCCTGTTAGTCACCATACCTGCGAGCCACACATAACTAAAAAGCCTGAGTAGCGTGTCAAGGTTGTAGTACAACGACACACAAGAGCCTTAATCATCTATAGGCAGCGACAGATTTTATCGAGCAGCGGCGCGTGTTTAGGGCCTCCACACACACTGTATCGGATAAGATTGACCTACCGTGCAAAAAACAAGCTGTTCAAAAGAAGGCAAATAATCCCAATCCACAACCAAAAGGCTTGTCCACTACTGCAACTCAATTACAACTATGTCCCGTTCTGCTCCACTAACCTCTCCCTGCAACATAGACCCCGCCCATAACCTCACAAATCTAGTATACGAATTGCTCAAACATTAAATCCCACGAAAATGGCTCGACATGACGTCAACTTAACGCGTTTTCCTCCCAAAGCACTTAACCATTTTCATTGCAATTGTGTGATAAGACGTAAAAGCAACGACACCAATTTGGAATAAGCTATACCAACTTGAAATATTATTAACCCGCGCATTGCAGGGGGTTCGCGCCGAACGCGAACTGCAGAGGGGGGTTGATTTCCGCCCCACGTGAGATCTCCAAAACTAAGCAACGTAGCGACACAGCGACCAACGGCATGTAGATAGCATCTTAGCAAGTCCGTCTATCGAAAGTATTTCAGTATTTTCTTGGATCAGCTCACAATTGAGGTCACCAGTGGTCACCAAAGGTTAGATTTTCCGGTTTTAGGACTCTTTTAGGAATCTTTTCCAGAAACCCCCGATTATATCTGAAACTATGATAGCTAGGAGCAAACGATTAAAAAGCAATCGGTAGCTATTGAAATTTTCAATCGCATCAAGTCCTCAAAATTGAGCTCAGATTAATAGTTTAGGCTCCAGAGGTCATGAAAGGTCAAAAATACTGTTTTTGGCAAAACAATTTTTCGTGAATAGCATGTCACCTAAGAAAGATAGCGAAAACATGTTAACGCCATCGTGTTTGTCTCATTGATGCACTTCGAAACATATATACGGTGACCTGGTAAGGTGCAACCCTTCTCAAAAATTTGATCCTCACGTCTACATACGGTCCATTTGGGACCGCAGGTATGTCGATGTTGCATATCTGGGCAACGCGGGCCAGAACGCAGACAACCACCATTGTCTAATCGTCTCTATCTTTTTCTATCAAGAGTATTAGCAAATCACCGCTGATGTATCCTCAAAAATGACCCCCCTGCAGATGACCTTTGCTAGAAAATCACTAAAAGCAACAACAAGTTGTACCTGATCTACTGAGCGAGCGCGAAGCGCGAGCGAGTTCCTCATTCGAATCAAACCGGATTTTTCTCAACAGTATGAAGCGCGCCGCACCGGCGCGCGCCCGGCCCGGCCGGGCCAGACCGCGACGCTGGTCAGAAGCTTATATCTTTTGAACCCCGCATCGATTGACAAGCGGTCTTCGCCATATGATAGCCCCATGCAGTGACATTATGATTATTGACATGTTCTTTCTCATGTGATGGGTCAGCACGGCGCGTGACACGTGCCGCGTCAGAGCGTGCTCAGAAGTATTATCACTGCTGCTAGCTGAGAAACGGCTGGACCTATAAAGCTAAAATTTTGTATGCAGGGCTGCCCACACCACTGCAAGTGTTGCACAGCGTTAACTAACTCTGCCGTCCACACTGCACCCGCGTGCGCACGTGCACCCCTTGTTTCTCGTCCCACAACACGAACTGCAAAACAGCTTTGCAAATACCGGACCTATATCTCGCAACCCAAAAGTCGCAAAGACACGGACGTCAAAACACAGTATGCGAAGAGAACGATCCGCCCCGCGTATCTGCACTATGTGTCGACCAAGAACAGCGCGTGACGTTACGTGCAAAGGTTACTGCTATACAAGCGCAAATTCATATTATGACGTCTTCACAACTTAAATCTAGTGACTCCAAGCACCTATGGAACGTGAAGAGCTATAGAGAACAAACACCAATCTTGTAGACCAATGTCACCGTCCTCTAAAAGGCATTTCAAAAAATCCATAGGTCTTCGCATGCAGTATGCACTGTTAAAATCTGTCTGTAATATCTTTATTGCACGATATTTATAATATTTTCCTTAATTACACCGCCGCTAGCTTCAAAACCAAACGGTGCTAGACGATAAATATGATGCGGCCTGTAAAAGCAGCAATCCAAATCCCATTCTAAATCCCCACCCAAAATGATTTTGCCTACACCATGAAGCTTTATAATTGCAAATTTAAGAATACACGTCTTCAAAACCTTATTTTAGTTTAAAAGTATCGATTTAGTTCGGATCTATTTGCGACGGCAAAACAAACACCAGCGAAAATAATTCAAAATGCATTGCTTGCACAAACGCAACCTCGTTGGACGGGTATAAATTGACGCGGATTTATTTCGACTCGCTCAGATCCTTCGCCGTTTAAGCGCTCTTTACCTGGTCATTTAGAATGAGCTAAAATAGCAGATTCGAAAGAATAGCCTGATCCAATGCATATTTCTTGAAAGAACCATTTGTTTATTTCCCATTCACATATAATGGGAGTCAGAAATTGACCTGACTTTGGTCACCGATAACGAAAAATCCGAGATAAACGAATTCTAGTACTGATATTCTTATGAAATCTGCAAGTTTCCAAAACTTTCGCAAAAAATACTGTGCTTTGGCACAAACACAAACATTTTTGAAGTTAAGGTCACTTGACAAGTACTTGTGACATGACCTGAGATGACCTCAAGCCAATTTTTTTGCTCAAAGTATGGGTAATTGATCCCAAACAGGTTTCCTGAAATTTGTCGGCGCTGCGCGCCGTCTTTTTCCGCTACTCCTGAAAAACCCTGAGGGGGGGCGCGGCGGAAATCAACCCCCCTGCAGTGCGCGGGTTAAGCCTCAAGAACTTGCCAACTAATTTAAATAAATTGCCGCCGCGTAGCGGCAGCGAAAATTTAGAGTCCTATGCCCTGGATATGCATTCTTCATCAATGCGTCAACATTGCTTATGGTCGGACTTCTAAACATGTTATTGTGCGTATAAAATTTGCCTGTAAAATGATAGCGAACTATTTTGCTCATTTCATATAGGAAAATAGCAGCAACAACCATATATGCACAGAGAAACGGCACGATTTTTTAACCTACATGCTGATACAATTTGTAGTTAAATTGTGCCACGGAGCGTGCATTGTTTTTATTTCACTGGACGTTGCATTACCTGACTGTGAAAGGCCCAGAGTCCGACTTCACAACCTTTCTAGGTGCCCCCTTCGACCTTCTCAGAACGGCCCTTTCCGCTTGCCATTGTTCTCGGTCTTTAAGACCGTGCAATGACCAAAGGCGTATCAAGATTTCGCCAGGTAGTACCCGCTGGTTTGTGATGTGGCCCCTGGCACATACATGCCCCCCCCCCATGGACACAGCAGCCCCCTACATATCAGCTCCGCTAGCACAACTTTTAACTTACCATTCCAGGATGTATAGGCACACTAGCAGAGCGTGAGCAAGAACCTCCGTCAGCTGGCAAGGGCTCCCTCAGGCGACAGAGCAAACTCTCTCAAAGTGCTAAGGGCCCCTCAGGCCAAATGAACCCCTTGTGTGAAGACAGAGACGTCTCCTCAGGCCAACTAATGGGCCCGGCCTCAAGCTGGCGAGCGATCCCCATCTACAATCCAGAGGGCCCTTCAGCGAGAGAGGGACCCCTACTGCGAATCTGAGCTTACTACGATACCCGACAAGGGCCCCTTCAGAGCTGCGAACCACCAAGCCGCGAAGTGCAGGCCCCTTCAGACGCTCCTCATGCGACTGTGAGAGTCCTTGGAACACGACCGAATGGCCACCTCTAACGCTAATCGAGGAGTCTCACGTGCGAAGTGTGCACAGAGCGGGGCCCTATGCTTTCTGGTCCCTAGGGACCTGAGCTGCAATGACCGCGCCCCTCAAGCCGACTGAGCACTCACTCGAGCTGACAATAGGGTACCCCTTCAGACCCTCAGATGAGCCAGTACTCGTCGAAAGTAGGCCCTCATAGCCATCCGAAGTGACCCCTCAGGAACCACAGAGGAGTGACCCTCACTCCAACATAGAGACCCTCAGATCAAAAGAAGGCACCCACCTATCTCACAGAGACTCCTCAGACCAAAAAAGACATGTCCCTCAGACCGATAAGACGTACCTCAGCGATCAAGGGCCCCCTCATGCCGATCAAGGCGCCCCTCCGGGCCTACTGAGAGCCACCCCCTCAGACCGACAGAGGGTCCTCAGACGACAGAGCCGGCCCCCTCAGGTCGTCAGAGGGCCCCCGCAAACCAACAGAGGACCCCTGCAAACCGACAGAGGCCTACAGAAGACCCATCATATTGGCAGAGGGCTCCCTCAGACCGACAGAGGGCCCCTCAGACCGATAGAGAGTCCCTCAGACCGAAAGAGGGACCCTCATTCCGACTGCGAGGCGCCCGTCTCCAGGCCGATCGCGAGAGCCCCCAAGGCGACCGCAGGCTCCCCTCCACGGCCGATCGAGCCCTCTGCACGTCCGACTGAGGGCCCTCCGCCTCGACGACCAAATCAGAGGTTAATTCTGGTTCACCGTTACGAGACGTTGGCGAGGCGCCTGACACCATCCAAAACACTGGGGCCTTCGGCCCCAGGGGGCCCTCGCTCGGCCGCCAGAGGGGCCCGCCAGGCCTCCAGGGGGGGGGGGACATGGCCCCTTCCCCCCTTGGCTACGCCACTGCTTCTCTTGATATTAAGACTATATTAGGATAAAAGGAGTTGAGGCGGCTGATCTCAAATCATTACCAGCATCTCCTTGATGTAGACAATGCACGCTTGGTAATGTTTTCCAATTCAAGTACCGATATACATTCCGAAATCGTATTTCCAACCACGACAGCTGCTGGCATGACCCATCCTTGTCAGTAACACCAACAACGCCGCAGCCGCAGGGACGAGCCGACGGCGCCAATCACCTTGCATCTGAGCTTATCAGCCTCATTACCGCCCGGCAGGTCCGGCCGTCAGCACCACACATCTGCCAGCTGATAGCCGCCAGCCACCTCGTCGGTTTCGACGGGCGTCACCAGCCCCTGAGACGCGGTGGAGACCATGTCCTGCTGTCCAGACGCTCCGCCGGACGGCTGGTGGGTGGTCCTGCCGCGCGCTGCCGCGGAGGGACGCTGAATGGATCGCGCCGCAGCTGGTCTCTGCCAGCTCGCTGATAAGACGGTGCTATGGGCTTTGGAGCTTTCAGAGCTGCCGAGCTGATGCGATATGGGGACAGTTATAGTCGTGTGACTGAAAAGGAGCCGTAAGGGCGCCAGTGTGGTGGTGAGGTATACCGTGTTCAGTCATAGCACTGCTACTGGTGGGCTTTTCATTTGTATTGACTTTGGCGAGAAAGCGTGCTTATTCTATTTCTGAGCTGATCTCAGAGTGGTTTACGTAGCGAAGGGTCCTCTTAGCATCTACGTAACGCGGCTTTCATTGTAACGATTGGTGAATCGATTGCCCTGTTCTTGTATGCATGACAATTTTCGTATTTGTTTTGACTACAAAGCAGCCCCTACCAAGTGTCTGACATTCCCAAGTGATGACGTCACCAAAGTCCGGGCCCGTGGCCTCCAACATAAGAGCCAACGGTGAATTGCGGTTTTTCGGGATTCTTTTCTGAAGACCCTACTGGGAAAATGTTGGCTTGCCTTACCTTTGTGGATTCGTGGAGACGTGCAGATTCCAGAAAATGGGTCAGTTTGGTCATATAATCTTATTTATAAATCCTCGGTCCTACAGCATTATTGCACTCTTGGCCGTATATAGCACACCCATAGGCTTCAGTATCAGTGACGTCATGATCTGCCTAACCTTATGTTCTAGTAGCCATGACTAAAAAGCTTCGGTCACCGTCACTCCGACCGGCATTCCTACACGCACGCCATCTGTCCGAGCCGTGACGTCGTCACGTGACGTGCCAGCCGTGACGTGACGTGACGAGTTCGCTTCTTCATACGTGTCAGATGTGACGTGTCAGCCATCCGATGCGACACGCCAGGCACCTCTGACAGACCGTGCAACTCATTTCAGACCGCTGACGAAAGCTCCAAATTCCACAGCGTGCTCCATCTCACTCAACGCCATCGCTGTTTTCAGATCATCATCAGCACCATCGCTGCTCTGTGCGGCGTGCCGCGGGTCGGTACCTACTGCAGCTGTTCTGTGTCTGTCCGCGTCGACTCCGAGTGGGCCACACTGGACGTGTGCGGCCAGCCGGGAGGTAGACAGAAGCCGCGGCTGCAGCGATCGTCCCTGCCTGGACGCAGACACCGACTTCACGTGCTGGAGACGCGGTCCGGCGCCGCCTGGCTAGTACGGATGACATGCGCTGCTGGCGCCGGCTCTGGCATGTTAATAGTATGCAGAACGCAGCGCAACTGCTTAATTTGGATGGAGCAGTCTCGTTTGGGTGATTTATTGAGAGAGCGCAGAACAACAACTAATGTGGTTTGAAGATAAGCGCTGAGACAGAGATGTTTAATTTAATAGTAAACGCAGGGCATTTTAATGAAACTGTCTACTTTGTAAATGCTTTTTGATAAAGCTTTTATCCCTGTTATGTCAAGAGGGATGGCTTTGGTATATTAATGTGAAGATGATATATTATATAGATAATTACATTCAGGTAAATGTCCAATGTGGTTGAACTAACTTAAAAGTCAACGTGATTCACAATTCACATATCTTGTGACTTTAACATCGACACGGACACCATCACTGATACTTTGATCCTGACCTTCTTTTCCTTCAGTTCACAGCAACCCAACTGGGGAGTACCTAAATGGGTGCGCTTTTGTTTGGATGTCATAGTGATCTATCACTTCGTCGGCTTCGTCGGCGAAGAACAATGATCTATTGTTCTGCTTTATCGACGCACCTTTCATCCCACTATGACCATTAAACTGCACGCCTTTCAGAGGGAAGCAAAACAAGATACTTACACTGGCCGTTTTCACGAATAATTATTGTGCGAAACATTTTAAAACATTGTAAGATGTTTTGAGAAGTTACGATGATTCATTCCTCAACTAGAAACTTTTTAATGCAATTTTTTGCTTGATATATCCCTCCATGTTTCGTAATATGTTGGTAATAATGTAATGTGCTGACAAATTTGCGGTTTGGTGGTAATTTGCAAGATAAGTATTGATAGGTCAGTTGTGATGCCAGATTTCCACCGACTGCATTTGTCAAATTTTTCAAAATGATTCAGAAACATTTTGTGGCGTTTGACGCTATTTGACGCAATGGACTCGCCCAATGAACTCACCGCAATGGACAGACAATGGACTCGCGAATCGATTCTAGCACATCACAGCGCATACGCAGACTGACCTGTGATCCATGACGCTGCCAGATTTAGTACCTAACTAGTATGACTTTATGCTAAACTTAATGAATGGACTCTAGACGCATATGTGCTTGTAAAAAATGACAAATTTTGCATCATGAACTTGTTATGAGCTCAATTAATGTTCCCATAACTATTAACACGCGCACTGGAGCGGAGGCACTTTAGTGTCACTCTGAGACCTCAGAAAGTAAAAGAGCTAGAACAATTAATTTTGCAGGGTGAGTAGGCCCTATCATGATCTAAATCTTCTGAAATTTAGGTGACCTTAGGTCAAACGAGGTCATGAAGGTCCGATCTGCCCAAATGTCACCGTTTTGAGAATTTGAGCTCTGTTACATCACAGGTCAACAGCATGTGCTTAATATTGCGTATACGGGGATGAACATTGACATTATCTACCGAATGGGGTCCGAATCGTCCCGGTCTGACTGTTAGTTCGGAAGATATCGCTTCGCCGACCTCGATTCTGACCGCCATTTTAGAATTTCAATCCATATACCTAACTCAACAACCTACCGAACGATGTCCATTTTTTACGTCAAACGATCCGCTCTTGTGTTGCCGTTAATGTCGCATAAAACCACCACTCTGCGTTGCTTCGTTTGTGAGATATTCACGAAAAACATGTGGGGGAGGGGCATAAAAGTGCCCTCCACTCCAGTGCTCGTGTTAAATAGGGATACAATTCATTACTCATTTATTGGAATATATTATATACTAAAACTTGCATACCAAAACATTTCAAAACATTTAAGAAAGATTCAGAATCTTTATAGCGCAATGATCCTTCGTGAAACTATGATTACCTACGATTACTATGATTTATATTCTGCGTTGAACTCCAAAACGTTTTGGTGTCGTTTGAATTATCAGAAGGTTTGCGCCATTGTGTTTTTGCTCGGAAACAATGTCAGCATTTTGACTAGAACTTTGAAAGAAAAACAAACAAAAGTGCAGTTACATCTTACGTCAGATATTTCAATTTATGCCAGCAATAAAACACATAGCTTGAACCCGTAGCTTGAGTCCACGTGGCATTGGTTCAATTGATTTGGTGATGACACCCATATATATTATATTTTACATGCTATAATAATTTCAGTTAAAATGGCCTATCTTCGAGCCTGAATAGGATCTTTCTGCTCTTGAATTTCCTTCGTGCCGGACGCCTTAAAACCTGCTGAGCATGGGATGTGCATGGACGTGGCGAGGATCGTTTGAAATTTATAAGGCAATCTGGCGCTGGTCCTCCCGAGCCAGCCGCTCTTATCTCGTGGCTAAACTGCCGGCGCTATCCCTTTATCCTGGCTCGCTATACACCATATAAGTGGTTATTTATGACAAGGCTGGCCTCAATATATTGCAGAACTCCTCGATTATCATACTGATAGCAGTGACTGACTCGTCTCATACGTTAGAGTGAGAGGGATATTGTTTAGGAGGATGAGAAGGAGAAGGAGGCAGAGCAATCAGGAAGGATGGTAACATAAAACGGAGAGAGAGAGGGGAGGCTATCGGCAACTGTAACTAATAACTTAACACTGTGGCGTATATCTCCAGATAACTTCCGGCTTGGACCTGGTGGTACGACTGCACGCCTTCTCCATCAGCCATCGTGAAGACAGCGCTGCGACCTTGTCCGGCAGACACGAGGCGCTGTCTGTGACCGTGTCTGTCAGGCCACACAGAGGAACAGACAGCGGCCTGTGCTGCGGTTCAGGTGCTGATGACGTCAGACCGATCCAGCACGGCCGCAGGTGAGCTGAGTGGCTGGCATTCTCCAGCAGTCTGTCCAAAGTCAACTGGGAGTCATTTCGCCTGTTAAGCCAAAGGTGCGCTGTGCCTGTATCAATATAGTATCCAAATTAAAGCTCACTTACTTTGTTTGTTTATGTTTCCTAATGCACTGCTAGATTTAGACCGTTTATAACGCCTCATAAAATATGCGAGAAAAATCTTTATGATTATCTGGTTGTATATATGTCATCATCGATATCCTTTGTAAATATAATCGCAGCAGATTAACTAGTTTCTCATTTGGCAATTCTAAGTCTCCACTCCTTTGAAATAATGTCAAGGCTAATTTCAAGTCATCACCACTGTCAGCATCAAGTGTATGGTGGCTGTTTGCATCTTTACAGCACAGTTAATTTAAAATGCGCTTATGTTTACCGATTGAGCTTTCTTTCTGGGCTAAGTTCATTCTAAGTTAATGCTGTTTTATGGTGAAGCACTGACTCGAGATTATGCCTTATACAACCCATATGCCTTATACAATCCTATCTATAAGTTTTCATCATTTTTCACTTACTGCAGGATGAAGCGTGAACTGGCCTCTCAGGACCACCTATTGGAGCTGCCTTTCGAGGATCTCTCCGACCACCTCTTCAGCGGCGCGCTAGAACCGGAAACACCACCGGAAACGTTTCCGGAAACACCACCGGAAGCGGTAACACAAACGCTAGCGGAATCGCCACCCAAAACTCAACACGAAACGCCGGCAGAAGTGCCTCCAGCTCCTGAAACACTACCAAAGATAGCACCATATTTGAAGCCGAATATGCAGCTGGATGCATCACCGGATGAAACTAAGGTCGCTTCCGTACCGTACGACAGAGACAGAATTGTTTCCAGTACCGCTACAGTCTCCGGTTTCAAGTCCAAGTCTTTGCACGCTGTTATGAGGAGACGACGCGCCTGTGAAGACGCGATCGCCGCATCTCAGCTGTCATCTGCCTGTGCTGCGCGGATCAGCTCGGCAGTGGTATCTGCATTGAGTGACATCTGCCAATCAGGTGAGGGAAACACCCTACTAAGCTGGTTAGAATGCGTAGAAGTATGGGATGGTATAGGATCCCTTTATGGCTCAGCTTGTATACTTTGTTGTCTGGTATTTTGGTGTATACAGTCGACAGCAAGTGACTATTTCTATAAGACTTGTATAATTTTCTGCATGATCAAAACCATGAAAACCCACATGTTTGAGGCGCCTCCCGATCCTTACGAGTTTGCGGAAAATTCTTCGTAATGGTGTCAGCTACCGGCTCAACCAAGCCGCTTGTCATCTGAGCCATATGAGTTCGGACGTTCTCCACAAGTGGTGGCAGCGGTGGGATTCGAACCCACGCCTCCGAGGAGACTAGTTGCTAAGGGTTAACTCAATACAGGCAAACGAGCAGCATGGAACAAAATGTCATGCGGCTTCATATGTCCGTATCACCATTCTCTTCTCCCGCACCAGACACCGGCCATCTGGTGGTCGGGGAGCGTTGGTCTGAGCTACTGCCGCCACTGCTGGAGGACCGCTGTCAGGTGGCAGCACTCTCTCAGTCGCCGCCAGTAAAGGTGGCGCTGCGGTGCATGGAGGGTTGTCTGAGTGGCCACTGTGCTTCTCAGCCCGGTATCGAAGACATCCCCAATCACCGGCCTACCAGTGAGTGACAGGGGAGTGCTATTGTTTTATCGTTCGGAGTGTATCACTTGATAGACATTTTGCCTTAACCCTATCACTCTCTGAGTGCTCCGTTTCATAGACGTGCAAAGGACATTTTGCAAAGGACGTGAGCGTTTTGTTAATGTTCCACTTCCAGTCATTATTAAAGACAGATCAGAGCATAGGTGACAGCTGTGACCAACCAAAATTTCCGTGGTTGATTTAACTACGACAAAAACCGATTCCGGCTCGTTGCTGACTCGGATTGAATGATCATTAGCCCGCTCTCTTCGCTCTCTCCTATCAATAAATAATCCACCTTTTCCAGGTGCGGCGCCTCTGGTGGCCTCTGTCGGCCAGCAAGGACTGTGTGACCTAGCCACCTCAACATGCGGCTCCGTTGCCGTCCGAGGACGCCATTTCTGGCCCTCTGTGGGCCTGCGCTGTAGAGTACAGCAGAACGGCGAACGAAAGCGGACAATCGCTCCTGCCACCTATCGATCAGAAAAAGAAGTACATTGTCACCTGCCGACCGCAAGCCTGCGAGCGCTGCAACATTCGGCCGAGTTAGTACCATGGACCATTCAGGTATGTGCTTAGGCAGAAATGGGAATGCGATATCCAACTCCCTAGACTCCACCTTTTTTCTAGATAAAATTGTCAACAGGCACCGTACGGGCATTCCATTCCTGTAGCTCAGTCGCGAAGGGGGGGGGCATGGATTTCAGATCTGACCCACCCTGGTGGGGTGGGCTCGAGACGCTACGGCTCTCGCTATTTGTTCCTGCGGGGATGAGCTGTGTCTGGCGTGCCAGTGAGCCGGGCCCACCATTCTCATTCGTTCGGGGACGTTGACTGTTGTGTTGAGCTTTTGGCACATAATTATGCCTATGACTGGAATTGTCCAATCGGATGGTGGGAATCAGGGCCCACGCAACAAGCTAAACCTAGCTTAGTGTTGGTCGGTATGTCGGAAGCCCATCTCATCTCGTTCGGAGTACATCCATTTTTTTGCAATAATGGAATGTATATTTTGGTTGTAAATGATTTTTGCACGTTACACAACAGACTACAGCAGCGGTTCACAAATAAGCAGTAAAAGTAACCCGCTATGGGTAATAAAACCTTCCGGCAGGGTAGCAGTGATTGAGAAGCAAATTATGCAATTGTGGCTGATTCATTTGATGATGGAACATAACGTACATATACTTATCCCAGCTTCTGTTATTTTTTATAAATTTTGTCTGAATGTTTTAAATGCTTTCCGAGGTCAGGAGCCGCGCTAAGTAGAGCTTGTTGCGCTGATCCTGACCTCACCACCCGATCGCGCAATTCCTGTTTCACTGTCATATCATCACATTATCTCAAAGAGCATCCATACACATTACACAAGTAACGTACGATGTGCATGCTCAATTAGGAGCAGAGGTACTGTTTTAGATTGAGAGCAGTAGCTTTTATGCATTTTGCTATAAGCCCAGCGCAATGGATTGTGTGGGAAGAACTGGGTTTAGAGAACAATGCTAGGCCGAGCTAATTGCATGTTCCCTGAACTCACTGAGCCCAGTGATGCGATACCAGTTCAATATAATGATATATTGAACTTGTATCGCATCGCTGGCCACTGGGTTCAAATCAGTTAAAATTATTTAATCCCGGCCTTTTAACTAAACGGAACGCAGAGCCCGCAGAGGGGCTCAATAGGTATACAGCACGCAGAGCCGGCAGAGGGGCTCAATAGGTATACAGCACGCAGAGCCGGCAGAGGGGCTCAATAGGTATACATGCAGCACGCCGTTGCGACACATCAACCCCGTGCCAGACTGACACTTAATCTGGCCACTCACCAATTGACCTCACTAGTGCGTATAAGGTCACTACAGATCCTTTCTACCCTTGGTTGAACCCAGAGCCAATGGTTTATGAGCAAGGCCTCGGCTAAGGAATTCTCACTGGGGGAAGGCAACTCGAAAAATACTGCTAAGGCATATGATTAAGCGCCGACACATAGCCAATGTTTTTATCCGGGGGAGGGCACGACAGTGGAATAATCATATTTTGCTCCTCAGCCAAATGTTGTTGAACGGGAGAGGGGTTGGATCGTCAGCAGAATCGCATTTCATCTAGTGCAAATTATAAATTATCTGTCTCAGGAGGGTGCAACGTGGTCCCCTATGCCCCCTTAGTTACCTCCTTGATACTCCTTTACATGCATAGGTTTATGAGCCCATGATCGTATCTCTAAGCCACGGAGACTACAATGTCTACTTATATTCCTGTCCCTAGATGGCACTAGTAGTAAACGTCTGAAGTTATGCTGTACCGCATGGCTTGAAGCCTCGAACTGCGTTCTGAGCAATGTGGGAAGGAGAGCGTTTAAGTGTCATTCTGGTCAACGAAAGGGAGTAACCACATACTTCTAACTCTGAGAACCGCTGGGCTACAGGATAGGTACCACTGGGGTACCTACCTACTCTTTGGTAATACAAGTTCCAACTTTTATCAGAGTATGATGTATCTTAATTGCTAATGTGATAGAGTGAATAATTTGTATATCTGTGCTTATCCATTTACCCCACGCGATTAGGTCAATCTTGAACATCCCGTACATATTAAAGACACGCGATTTTTATGTTTCTATTCCAGGTGTCATACAATGGTGTCGGCTGGAGTGATCCTGTGGTTCTGAACACGTTCAACAGTGATTGTCAGATATGTCTGTCGCGGGCCGACGGTGTCTCCTGTGCAGCCGTGGTCAACGCCTGTATTATTGACGGTGAGGCCGTGGTCAACGCCTGTATTATTGACGGTGAGGCCGTGGTCAACGCCTGCATTATTGACGGTGAGGCCGTGGTCAACGCCTGCATTATTGACGGTGAGGCTGTGGTAGATTCCTGTATTATTGACGGTGAGGCTGTGGTCAACGCCTGTATTATTGACGGTGAGGCCGTGGTCGATTCCTGTATTATTGACGGTGAGGCTGTGGTCGATGCCTGTATTATTGACGGTGAGACTGTGGTCAACGCCTGTATTATTGACGGTGAGACTGTGGGCGACTCCTGTATCATGGAGGGTGAGACCGTGGGAGACTCCTGCATCATGTAGGGTGAGGCCATGGGAGACTCCTGTATCATGGAGGGTGATACCGTGGATGACTCCTGTATCATGGAGGTTGATACCATGGGAGACTCCTGTATCATGGAGGGTGATACCGTGGGAGACTCCTGTTCTGGAGGGTTAGACCCATGGGAGACTCCTGTTCATGGAGGTGGCCGTGGACGACTCCTGTAATCATGAGGGTGATACCGTGGGGAGACTCCTGTATCAATGGAGGGTGATACCGTGGGAAGACCTCCCTGCATTCATGGAGGGTGATACCGTGGGAGACTTCCTGTATGCATGGAGGGTGATACTGTGAAACGACTCCTGTATCATGTAGGGTGATACCGTGGGATACTCCTGTATCATGGAGGGTGAGACCGTGGGAGACTCCTGTATCATGGAGGGTGAGACCGTGGACAACTCCTGTATCATGGAGGGTGATACTGTGAACGACTCCTGTATCATGGAGGGTGATACTGTGGACGACTCCTGTATCAATGAGGGTGAGACCGTGGAGAGACTCCCTGTATCAATGAAGGGTGAATACCGTAGGAGACTCCTGTAATCATGGAGGGTGGATACCATGGGAGAACTGTATCATGGAGGGGTGAGACCGTGGGAGACTCCTGTATCATCGTAGGTTGAGGCATGGGGCTTGATTCTGGGGTGATACCGTGGATGACTCCTGTTATCATGGAGGTTGATACCATGGGATGACTCCTGTATCATGGGGGTGTCCGTGGGAGACCTCCTGTATCATGGAGGGTGATACCGTGGGAGACTCCTGTATCATGGAGGGTGATACCATGGGAGACTCCTGTATCACGGAGGGTGATACCGTGGGAGACTCCTGTATCATGGAGGGTGATACCATGGGAGACTCCTGTATCATGGAGGGTGATACCGTGGGAGACTCCTGTATCATGGAGGGTGATAGCCAAAATGGGAGCTCCCCTGTATCAATGAGGGTGAGACGCGTGGGAGACTCCTGTATCATGAGGTGGAGACCGTGGGTAGCTCCTGTTCTGGAGGGTGATAAGTGGGAAGACTCCTTTGTATCAATGGAGGGTGATACCATGGATACTCACTGTATCATGGAGGGTGATTACGCATGGGAGACTCCTGTATCAATGGGAGGGGTTGATACCGTGGATGAAACTCCTGTATCATGGAGGGTGATACCATGGGAGACTCCCTGTATCATGGAGGTGATACCGTGGAGACTCCTGTATCATGGAGGAGTGATACCCATAGGAGACTCCCTGTATCAATGGAGGGTGATACCATGGGAGACTCCTGTTTCTGGGTGATACCGTGGGCTCTGTTCTGGAGGGTGAATACCCGTGGGAGACCTCCCTGTATCATGGAGGGTGATACCATGGGACCTCCTGTATCATGGAGGGTGATACCGTGGGAGACTCCTGTATCATGGAGGGTGATACTGTGGGAGACACCGCGCCATGAGGCTGAAAGACGACGAACAGCAGCTGTGTTAAGAGCTGTTATGATGCGGCATCATTATGTGTCTTATTCGCTAGCAATATAATTGCAGAATAACAATAATGCAGTTACTACATCTGATTGATCTGATTTTGCTTTAGTTTTGGGTGTTTTAACTCGGAAATTGAAATGGTAAAGGTATGAAATATAATATGTCTGACCAATCATCCTATGTGTATTGGTTTGTGAATGACACCAACATGCGTTGTCTTCAGGCCAGTGTTTTCGATCAGGGGACACCAATCCGATGAACCCGTGTCGATACTGCGGCTCTAACCGACACCAGTGGGTCACCCGGATTGGTAAGTATCGACTCTAAATTATCACTGATCATACTTTCGGTTAGTTACAGGCGAAGTATGATATGTTGCTCTGTTGCTAGATAATGGCTACGTCCGTGTCTGTGCGGTCATAATGCAGGTAAGTCCTGTCGCACTATCGCGCCGTCCACTTGTTGAACTGGTCAACCGTGTCAGATGAATGCGACATGCGATGGTGTCTTTCTCATCGCACGTATGTGATGGGATAGTCGCACCAGACGACAGTCTGTCACATGTCACTTTATTGACAGATGAGGGCTCCAGCAGATGACAGCCTGTCACATGTTACTTTATTGATAGATGCCGGCTGCAGTAGATGACAGTCTGTCATATGTCACTGTATTGACAGATGACGGCTGCAGCGGTGGACAGCCTGTCACATGTCACCTTATTGACAGATGACGGCTGCAGCAGGGGACAGCCTGTAATGTTACCTTAATTGACAGATGAACGGCTGCAGCAGGGGACAGCCCTGTCACCTGTCCACTGTATTGACAGATGATTGGCTGCAGCGGTGGAACAGCCTGTCACATGTCACCTTATGACAGATGACGGCTGCAGTGGGGACAGCCTGTCACATGTCACTTTATTGACAGATGACGGCTGCAGCGGGGGACAGCCTGTCACATGTCACCTTATTGACAGATGACGGCTGCAGCGGGGGACAGCCTGTCACATGTCACTTTATTGATAGATGACGGCTTTAGCAGATGACAGTCTGTCACATGTCACTTTATTGGCAGATGAGAGCTGCAGCAGGGGCCAGCCTGTCACATGTCACTTAATTGACAGATGACGGCTGCAGCAGGGGACAGCCTGTCACATGTCACTTTATTGACAGATGACGGCTGCAGCGGGGGACAGCTGTCCACATGTCACTGTAATTGACAGATGACGGCTGCAGCAGGAAGCAGCCTGTCACATGTCACCTTATTGAACAGATGACGGCTGCAGCGGTGGACAGCGCTGTTACATGTCACCTTATTGACAGATGACGGCTGCAGCAGGGGACAGCCTGTCACATGTCACCTTATTGACAGATGACGGCTGCAGCGGTGGACAGTCTGTCACATGTCACTGTATTGACAGATGACGGCTGCAGCGGGGGACAGCCTGTCACCTGTCACTGTATTGACAGATGAGAGCTGCAGCAGATGATAGTCTGTCACATGTCACTGTATTGACAGATGACGGCTGCAGCGGGGGACAGCCTGTCACATGTCACCTTATTGACAGATGACGGCTGCAGCAGGGGACAGCCTGTCACATGTCACCTATTGACAGAAGGACGGGCTGCAGCAAGGGGACAGCCTGTCCACATGTCACCGATTATTGACAGATGACGGCTGCAGCGGGGGGACAGCCTATCACATGTTTACTTATATGACAGATGACGGCTGCAGCAGGGGACAGCCTGTCACCTGTCACTATATTGACAGATGATGGCTGCAGCAGGGGACAGCCTGTCACATGTCACTTTATTGACAGATGAGAGCTGCAGCAGGGGACAGCCTGTCACCTGTCAGACAGTTGCCCCGGCTTGTCAACACGGCCTCTGTGTGGAGGACAGCAGTGGCGCCATCTGTGTCTGCCACCCGGGCTATATCGGCTCACATTGCCAGGTCAGCTGACGACCCTCATACTGCAGGAAAGACACATTTTTCCCGTCATACGCAAACCGTATCGGCGGCCAATGCCACACAGTGTAAAATGCCAGAGCAGCTAAATGTCCGTTTTGTTCTTTTTATTGGTTATTTCAGTGAACCAGGCATCTAACCTACTGTTTATAATTTGAAGAGCCTGTGTGTGTGTGTGTGTGCGTGCACGAGTGCGTGTCTGCGTGTCCGCACCCCGGGATCTATAATATGTAGGTGCAGCCCAAGCAAAGCTATAGTGCTGTGAAATTTCCCGGCAGCTGGGGCTCGAACACATTTCCTATGCGTTGCAGGACAACACTCTAACCAGCCGAGCTAACCAGTCGCACATCCGAGGGGGGGGGGGGGGGTGGCGACTGGTTAGCTAGGCTGGTTCCGTAGACAAACTGTCTCTCCCCTACTGCTCACGGTTTGGTTTGACATTGGGCGGAGTCTGAGTGACACAACCCCGGCTCACAGGCTGGCTTGGCCTCAGGTAGCAGTGTCGCGCGTGAAGAGGCCGTGTGCAGGGCACTGGCGGATCCAGAGGGGGGCTGCAGAGGCGGAGCCCCTCTGCAGCCCCCCTCTGGATCCGCCCCAGGTACGGGGAGCGGGGCATTTGTTACCGGTAGTCTTGGTGTGATGATATTGGAGCTAACGTGCCACTTCGGGAACCGAGTCAACGGAATAGCGGATCAAGTTACCTCTCGAAATGTGTCGATGTGCTAACGGGTGAATGGGTTAGCCATCCAATAGTCGTTTACTATAAGCGTTTTCTCAAGGAATTAGCAGACAACTGAAATCCAATCTGCACATTTGTTGCCATTTGCTTCTGTATCTGAGAATACTGTCTCGTCTGAAAGGAATGTGAACCGGAAGGTCTAGTATTGCTATTTTATCGGGTCACTTCTCAGCTCCAGTCGTTGTGCCTCTCCGGAGTGCCTGTAAATATTCCCTGACGCTGGTGTTTCCTCCCCAGATACGTGAGCGGATGCCGGACGATGTAACGATGGAGGAGGAGATGGGGGATGAGGCGCTGTACGGACGACATGAAGGTGCCAGACTCAATCACCGATGAAAGCTGCAGCCGGACGTGTCAGGTGCTTAAACGAGCAATAGGTGGCATTGTACTGGTCTGTATGTCTCCGGCACGTTGGGAACGGTTTGATATCATGAGGTGCAGAACATTGGTAGATACGATGATGTCGCGATAACGCTTGAAATGAGGCTTTGACAACCGTCACTGGCAGTCAGAGTTCGTCTGTTCTTCCGAGAGGACAATCAGGTGTTGCCAGAGCATTACGACGCGAACCGTGTCCTAAGAAGCAGAGGATAGATCGGCAATTACTCCCTATTGTTGCTGTTTACATGGACCTGCCGATGCGCATAAAACGCTTGTGTTTAGACGCGCAAAAGGTTTTCCAATAATTTTGATAATGTTGGTAAGTTGAACGATCTGATGCTGGGCTTGTCGGCAATGAGTCAGTTGTTAATATATATCAGTTGTGCACTGTTAGCAGCGTCACTGACGTCAATGTCCGGCGGTTGATGTGATCCAATCCCGAGACTGCTATGTAGACGTTCTTCCTAATCTTTGATCTCGGTCAACTTGTGCTGAGAGTGAATACGATTGTCCTTGAGATGCTGAATGAAAACCAAAATTACAAAGTGTACAAATGTGTCGAGTCAGAGCAACATGTTTGAAAAGAGAGGGATGATCTGATGTGGAATAGACACAGATGATTGTGATCCGATGTTTTGCGCCTGAAATCGTCTCCAGAAAAACGTCCGACGACAACGTTCAAGAATGCATGCCTTTCAATATCTGTTATGATTGTCAGGCAATAGTAGGTGAGTTTATTAACAGTCACACCAACAGTTGCACGAGTACATCTCAATCATATGAACGAAAATTGATAAATACCAAATCGCACAACACGCATTCAATCATGTATTCAATCATTGGCATGAGCTCATACTTGTTGCAAGGTTTAATTAACTCCGGAATTAATGCAACAGTGTTAACATAAACACAAAAGTAAATAGTTTCAATCCTCATTTATGAGCCACGTTTGACCTCATCGATCTAATAATACCTACACATCACCGGAATATTAGATACATACAAGAATACAAGCGTGGGACATTTACACAAAACGAAGGCATTTTAGATAGGCTATCAGTAATACTCGCTACCTCTACAGTCTACATTATCATAATCGAACCGTTGCTCGCAATCCAGGATGATCAACCCACTAATGGCTATGTGAGCAGGTACCTACCACTACGGCCGTATCAATAACAAGCTGGCTGTCTAATGTCTAAAAAGCACGCTAGGTAGAAGCGAAAGACTGTTCATTTCTATGCCTGTTCTTCAGGTTCGGGACAGTTGACCTACATCAGGATCACATTTACACTCTGTCTCCGTACTCGGGGTACGGCAGGCCCTCTTGCTCTGACGGCATCCGCTCTCTGTCCTGGCCGTTTCAGTTGCTGTGCGTTACAGACATATGGTTACCATGGCAACCAGGCTTGGGATCTGCGGCAGATCCGGGCCAAGACACGCTTTCCTAATCAATATAGGTAAAGACGTGCTGGTTGGTTGATTTACACGGCCTAGACCAGCCCCCACCAAGTGTTCTGAACATTCCTAGCGTGAAATGAGCGTCACCAAAGTCCATGGCCCTGGCCCTTCGAACATAAGAGCAACGGGGAATTGCGACCTTTTTGGGATGATCTCCTGAAGACACTACCTCGGGAAAATGTTGGCTTGCCTTACACTTATGGCTTCGTGAAGACGTACAGATTCCCAGAAAAGGAGTCAGTTTGGTCCAATTAACGTCTATATTGAAAAATCCCTTCGATTTCTACAGCATTAGTGCGCACTATTTGGCCGTAAACATTTGAGGGCTGACCCATTGGCTCTTCAGTTCAGTGACGGTGCAATGAATCTGCCTAACTTATGTTCTAGTAACCCTTGGGCCAGACACTGGGAGGAGCAGCTGAGTGCGGGCGACTAACCAACGTGAATACGACTCTCAACTATAGGGAGGAATGTTTGATGGAGTCTTGTGAGATATAGCAGGTTCTTGGGAGATCTATGCGGCAGCCTAACGTGGAGGTAGACAAAATAGGTCTACCGAATAACTAACTAGGACGAATTGTATATCACCTTAAATGTGAGTAGTGATACAGTGTTCATACAAATGCGTCATTTAGTGGTCATCATACGAACGAATAGCTGAAGTAATGCAATGGAACAATACGATTTTTTTTTTTTTTTTAATCGCAGTTTGAGTGTATGGTCTGGTGAGCATCATCATACATTAACAACTAAATACATATTCATATGCTGATATGATAGATAACTGTGTTAATCTCAAAGAAGGAGCAACCGCATGCGAAAGTAAAACCGCGGTCGGGGTTAGCCCCAAGCAGTAAGGACATGAGATGGCTAGTTTAGGGATAGGCATAATGCATAGCCAGGGAGTCTCCATGCTCAGAGTAGGAGAGCCTTATCTTCGCTCCACCCATGGTTGAGATATGGTTAACAACTGCTAGTTTCTGATCAACCCACGACTTACTAGGGTATATTCCATAACGCGACTGGGTAGGCTATTTTTAACCCCTCCCCCTCGGATCTCCGGAACTATTGGTCCGATCTTAAAAGTTCAAACGGTATTCGATAGCCCTGTAACAAATTTTATCCGACACCGAATATTGGTGAACGTCACCAATAACGTCACAGGTTACGTCAAAGACAAAATGTTTGACCGTGTCATACAAGTCTCGATGGATAGAATAGTCGCGCAAAAATGCGATAATAAACACATAAGCAGTTTATAAATCGGTATGATTCGTGTGACTGACACTTCTAAGTACCATTCTAAGCTGTTGATGACATAATTCAGGTCAAGGTCATCAGAGGTCACGAGGTCAAACTGCAGATTACTATCATCAGGCGTTGTAGCACATGTTTACGGGCTTGTTTTTCGTCTACAACGCGAAAAATGACTTTTGGACATTGTTTGTTCCAAAAAAGGTAAAAGCAAAAGAGCAGAAACGCACTTGGATATACAATATACATATGAGTTTTGTAGAAGTGGTCGATTTTTGTCTTTGAAAGGTCATCATAAGTCAGTCATTTTTGACGATATTGGCTACAAACTTGATACACACACATATATTCACCGGACACGTTTGAGTAATATATATATTCTGTTTTATAATAATCTTGTTTTTGTTTTGCAATTTATTAAACGAAAACACAATCTTTGGATTAGTACAAATTGTGACTTCAATGAAAAACCAAATCCGAGATGGCAGTTTGATTGCCGACTCAATCATCAGTCATTTGATATAACTATACAAGTTGAATTTGTATTACAAATTGTTCTTTTGACAGCATTTTCCGAAAACCCTTATTTTTCAACAAGAAACGCAGAACATGACCTCACTCTGACGTCATTCCCGGTTGACCAATGTTCTTACTTTTTCCTTCAGCCAACATGTGTAAAATTGATGGGAGAGAAGTTGCTGAAAGTTTGGTGACGATACTGGTGTCAGTTTTAAATATATTTCCAAATAAGGAGGGTTGAGGGAAAACAGTCACCTCTCCCAGTAACTCGTGGGTTAGCCCGGGCCTCACCGGGAGGCAAATATTGCGCCCTAACGAGTTTTCGTGATAGCATACAACACAATTGCACTATCAACGTGATACTCTAGGTATCTTTTACAACATCAATTTGACATCTGTGAAAATATCGTCGATACATTTTGTAGATATAGCAAGTTTTGTGACGTCACTGCTCACGAATTTGACAATAAGATCAGCCAAACTTAAACCGTCCGTACACAGATCGCATTGTAACTAAAAGGAAAACAAAAATTTCACAAAATAGGAAATGCTATGGCCTGCAAAACTGCAATCTCGAATTGGGGAAAATTTTGGTTTTTGACTCTTAAATTTCAAACTGATTTTTTGGGGGAAATGGTCACAAAAACACAATTTTAACACGCGCACTGGAGAGGAGATGTTACTAACACAAAAGTATATAGCTAGGACGTTCAAAACGTACAGAGGTAGGTAGGTGCTTGTGATGATCTTACATTCTCTGAAATTTTAATGACTTAGGTAATATTATAAGGTCAAAACAAGGTCATGAAGGTCAATACGGACTCTAAATGTCACCTTTATGAGGATTTGATCTCTGTGACGTCACAGGTCAACTGCAAGTGTCTTAAGTTCGTTGCGCGGATGAGATCGACACTGGCCTTACCAAATGGCGTTTTGAATCGTCCCGATTGACTGTTGTTCCGAAAGTATCGCTTCGCCGACCTCGATTCTGGCCGCCACTGGAATTCCAATCCATATAACTCAAATTGCCGGACCCCGATTTAATATTTTTTACGGTCAAACGATCCGCTATTGTGTTCCGTAAATGTCGCTCAAAGCATTGACCGCCCTTGCACCGCTTCGTTTTGAGATATTCACGAAAAACTTGTGGGGCACAAAAGCGCCCCCGCCTCCGTCGACGCGTGGTTTTTTAAAAGATTGTAGAACCGAATACATTATAAAACAACATGTTAAACTACTCAACAATTCAAGGCATATATTTTAATTTTGATGTGAGTATTACTCCTTTAAAATTGGCACTGACCCTTACATTAGATTTGGAGTTGAGAATAGCCATTTTGCGTCCTTGACATTGAAATTATGTATGGTATAAGTTAAAACAACCACTGAGGTCGAATCACAGAGAAATTCGAGTTTGTATCTGTAATCTGAGAATCTGTAACATCGCCAGCCCCCAATGTATTTGAATGGTGGCCGTGAGCCGATGTCCGTAGTCCTCTTGCTAAAATGTATTACAGTTCGGATTGTTTTACCTTTGCAATAATTAGCCATACACTATTTGTCATATTTTATGGGCAGCGGTGAAAGGTTTTTCTTTTTTTCCAAAAAATCCTCTCATATGACGTCATCAGCCCAAATATTTAAAACGCATTTTTCATGAAATTGAGCAATGTTTGTGAGAGAAACAATGTCATATCGTGCTTCAGCAGCAATCACTGTTCATATTTTGCACCACAAACGGCGTACATTTGATAACTTTTTGGAAGGTGGCAGTGTCCCTTTAAGTATGGTAACTGATGACGCAGTATTTTTGAATTGCGTTCTTTTTGACAAGATAAAGACAAATAAATTTCGGCAATATATTTCTGAGATAAAACTAGCTTATAAACATTACTTTTTTGTTAAGATTTATCAATTTCAAAATTTGACCTCATTTGACCTGAATTTGACCTCAGCTTTGCACTTACTTCATTTAAATGAGCTCAGATGGTACATTGATTATCACTATCGATTTCTACGCATAAAACATCCCATAAAACAAGTGTTGCATGACATCGCAAATCTTTTTCGGATAGTCACCTTTTGTGACCTGACCTTGACCTTGACCTTTGACAAAAATCCCCTTTTTGCTCATGCGGGATGTGTACCATACCTTTGGTAGCACTTTGGGTGATCATGGTCACAATCAAAGGCTCTGGATGAAAAGTATGGTCCTTAACCTCAAATGTCTCGATTTTGACCTTTGACCCGACCTTGACCTGATATGTGACCTCAATTAATAATCTTGAGTATGCTTAAGATACGTCTCAATGAGAGATTTTGAACATCACCCTGCGTGTCTCACTACGATTATCGGTTTCGGAGATAATGAGGGTGTGGGGGCAATATTTCCCCCCCGGTCAATGGTGTTCGGATAAGACCTCGGTCAAGCGCGGGTAACTAGCGCGCATCTTTGGACTTTGACGATCCATTTGTCTACAAGGACTTGGTCGTAAGAAAAGCACGCAGGGAGAAAATACGAGCCCCTAGAAAACATCAACACGATTCTTCGCAAACTTCTCCCTCACCCTTCTCGCTCTCATCTCACTTGGTCTATCAGAATCCTGCTTGTATCTAATCCCGTCCGCATCAGTATCATCAGTCCCGTCCGCAGTGACTGCAGCGCCATCTCTACAATCGTCAACAGACGTCAGCGTCATCTTCCGTCCTGTTTCGGCATCCCATCACTACGCTCCGAGCAGCTTCTTCACAGAGTAGCCGGGGATGCTGTAGAAGAAGAGCAGCAGCAGGATGGCCAGCATCACCACCAGCAGGATCTTCACGATCGTCCACTTGTAGTTGTGCCAAACTATGTAGCGGATCGACTTGATCGGGTTCATGAACCACATGAACGATGAGTCCGGTCGGCTGTAATGGCACACAAAACGGCGTCAGATGTTGATAGTGCTGCGTGTTGATGTGAAACGCATCTGTGTCGATTAATCTTATATCTGCCCTGTCATAAGCAAAGGATGAACGAATAACACAGAGACGAAGTCATAAACTAGCATCTACAACACAATTTATCCCAATTTAATCCAAACTAGCTAGTCCAAATTATAACCTGAATGTCCAGGTCACAGCTGCCAGACTTCCAATGATTCTACAGAACCTGACTAACGTGCTCCACAGAACCGAGCCACAACCTACTTTGGCTTGTCCAGTGGGTCGGGCTCGTTCCTTCCTATGCCGACCGGCGACCTTTCGGCCTCTTCCGCTGTCAGCAAGTGGATCTCAGCCTCCACCTTGCCCTGGAGATCATTGTCGATTGTGGTGTCACCACTGAGAAGCCTCACACCATGACGTGCAGGTAACGCAGTGACTTTTATCTGCATTGTTCGGGTTGAAAATGTGTCATATTTAAAACAAGTGACACTGTTTCAGAAATGACAGCAAACGATACGAAACAAATAACGACCGATACAGGACATTCATCCGGCAATAAAAAGGGTGAAACGAAGTCCTTAGGTGTTAGGTGCTAACACCTAACAGAGAGACCGCTTCAGTCCGCAAGAACTATTGCGCAGCCATAGGATGAAGGAGAAGGGGTAAAGTGGGTCAAAATGGACCGCTGACCGGGCAGCCGCCCCATGAACAGGCCCTTCCCCAGCAGGACGAACTGCGAGAGGCCACGCCATGACGACGGCCACCACTCCCGGGGGACGGCTCGAGGGCCGTCACTTGCCCGGTGGCCAGCGGCCACCAGACCCGGGTAAACGTCGGCGGGACAGAGGATATAGGACCGGCAGTCGGAAGGATTGAAAGGTGGAACGAAGTCCTTATAAGTACAACACAATATGTAAAATAAGTAAAATAAAATGGCATTACAGTAGGTATGCTTATCTGAAGTCGGGTTTGCTGATGACGGTTCTATCTAACTAATGTATTACTTTTTGCATTCATCTTAGGTCTTAGTAACAATCGTTTAAAACACTGAGCAGAATGATGTCAACATCCCGGAGCCCGCAATGACCCTCCAGTTATCCCCTTTAACACTGTCATTCAAAACTTACAGTGAGCGCCATCTCTTCGTTGTTGTTTTTCACGTAGAACGGCCACCAGCCCTTGACCCGCTTCTGTTTGAAGATGGACACCATGGGCACGGAACCGTCGTTCTTTAGCAGCGACAGCGTACAGTGCTTGGAGGACTTGGCTCCACGAGGAAACCGATTCAGGTCGAGCGTGATCTGGCCGAGGAAATCGTCCGCCGAGAAGTGATCGGCGTCCCATACCTGGCGGCAGATATCACAACTGGTAGTGTACTGTGGGAACGTGACAGGGCACTGTGGCAGGTATTGTTGTAAGGCTCGGGCATGCGTTTAAACCCTATTACTGTCGGGGGGGGCGAATCGGCCCCCCTTGAGGTCTTTCGCGTACGGGTCATTCATAACTCAACTCAGAATCTTCAAACTTGCTGGCTTTTTCCTACATTTTCATTGCGCATCGAATGGTAGCTTTTTTCCGCAAATTTACATTTATTAGGGGAGGGGGTCCAGGAAGTTTTTAGGAGGGCGTCCGTTGGCCGTTTGAACGACAAAATCTTAGCATGGTTAAGCACTCATGGAGAGTTGTGGTAATTGACGATAATGTGTTAGCTAAAAAGAGACATTCGTAGAGAATTGATTGTTTTTTTTCAGATGGCTATTCGAAATTTCAAAATTTTGACATTTAAATCCCATTTCTTTATTAAACTTATCTTTTTTACGAAATATGTAAGTTTCGTTATTTTCCAGACGTTTAAAAAAACGAATGAAGTATGTGAGAGAAAAACATGCCAAATGAATATGTGTTGAAAGTTTCAGGTGAATATCCTAATATTTGACTGACCTGACTGTCAGGTCAAATGCCTAACTTCCAATATCAGTATACATGGTGAAAAATGAAAAACGAGGGTTTCATACATTGCATCAATCCAATTATTTCAGTATCTGTCATCATTAGGCCCTTCTTGATGAAAAGGATGAATTCTCTGTAGTCAGTGACTTTTGAAAGGTCATTCAAGGTCACCAACACTTTTTTTATCAATAACTCGTGACAAGAACATCATAGAGACTCGCAAATGGTCTCAAAATGTTCGTCTCGTCAATACGCGTCTTTTGATATGCGTTTCGACCGACTTACGTCACCTTGACCTTGACCTTAAACCGGGGTCAAATTGTATATTTGACAAAGTTGATATGATTCGAACCGCAATGACGAGAGAAACACGATGTTAACAAAATAAATGCTGTATATACTTTAGATAAAAAGTTATTAACGAACAAACATTTGCTAAAAATCAGGTTTTTAACATTTGTTGACCTCTACAGTCCAAAAAATTGACCTGAGGTCATTTATAATGCCTTACGGATGAAAGACAATTAAAACCGCTTTACAGTGATGTTTTCTGATTCCTCCTAGCTGCCATAGTTCCCGAGATAATGGCAAGGTTTCCTGAAAATATCATGTTTTGACAAAAATTAATTTTGAGACGTCATTTGACTAGTGAAGATAATTACCCAAGGTCACCAATTGACAAAAATAGAGTTCCATTGCGACCTTAGTCACACACGCAAGTTTCAGGTTCTCTAGCCTTATGACAAGCGGAGATCTTGAAGGGGGCGAATAAGCCCCCCCCCCGACAGATTCGTATACTTTTCATCCCTCCAGGAATAGGGTTAAGCAGTGTTTTCAATGGATCGGGTGCACCCATGGGTACCCATTCAATTATTCCGATTGTCTGGGCTGGGTATGCATTTTTCGACTTTTCATGGGTACTGGCTGGGCGTGGGTATGACAATTTTGTATTCATGTCGCTTGCCGTTTTTTTTTGTTTTACTTGACAACCAGATGTTTAACCAGGTGAATATGTTAATAAATGATATAGGACAATTAAACAATAAATTTTGACAGTTATATGATAAAAATAGATCATGGTAAGTATGGTGCAGTGGTGAAAGATTTAACAATCTCGAATCATGTCCGATCCAATGCCTGATCCAGTATGAAAATGTGGACCGAAAAGTTTTCGATGAGTCGAAGGCCACAGCAATACACAGTAGCGTGATATTATTTCTCGGTAATAGCATGCAATTAAATATGTTGGTTATTTATATAATGGTTGCAATTTCTGTAAAAATAATTATCTGCTTAAAATGGATGGGCCGGACCGGGCATGCGCCTCAAAATAGTGAATTTGAATGGGTCTGGTCTGGGTCTGGGCTTGGTGTTCATGAGCTTCGGCTGGGCTGGGCTTGTGATTTAGGCACCCATTGGAAATTATGGTTTTAAGGATTGTACGGGTTTTCGTCCTGAATGACAAGCACCTTTATAAGTACGTTTTATATTTAACTCAACTATTCTGGGGGAAATGTATGATTTATTTGAAGCTTTGAATCTTGTCAAAGTCTCACGATTTGACAAGGCTATCCACTACGGAAAGTATGCACCGTAATATACAAAGATGGTATTCAATACACTAGCTTCTGCGATAAAGCAAGTAACAACTGATTTCATCCCAGTCATCGGGACTCTTCTATAGCCTTGATCGGGACAGTCCTTGGACCACTACCGTGTCCCACAACGCGGTCTAACCTGCAGCTCCAGTCGAGCGGGTATTTTGCACTCAGACTCGTCCCAGGAGAAGAGCGACTCCTTCCTGGAGATGACGATCTTCTGCTCGGCCACCAGATAGTCGAACGGGAAGATGAAGCGCCAGTTGAAGTTTCCCTCGCCGGTCAGCGACCGGAAATGGATGTCGGTGCACTGGCAGTCCTCGGTACCCTTCACCCACCTGTCACAGATAAATGCAAGTCAATGCTGAACTTAGGTCGAAATAGGTTCTGGTAATGGTGGCAGTGCACATAGGCGGATCCAGAACGGGTGGTTTAGGTCAGTTTCCCCCCCCCCCCAAACAAAAAAAAAAGATTTCGCCTGCTCATGTTTCAAAAACAGATTTTTAACAAACTTGCTTTTGTAAAATTTGCATAGTTTTTCTATTATTTCAGGAAATGTGTCAAATTTGCACCAATTTTGGTTGGTTTGGGGGGCCATGATCCCGCCCCCCTCTGTATCTGCCCATGACAGTACAGCAAACCATTGCAACAGCTTAAGCAACAAACGGCCGTCAGCTTTCAACAAACAGCGACTAACTTGGCAACCGGGATACAAAGAAGCCGCAAAATGCACGAGTTGCCTTAATCCTAATCCTGGAGGGATGAAAAGTATACGAATCTGTCGGGGGGGGGGCTCATTCGGCCCCCTTAAGATCTCGGCTGGCATAAAACTACAAACATGAAATTAGTATGTGATTAGAGGGTCAACCAATGAACTCTATTTTGTGCAAATTTTGGTGACGCTTTGGGTTAGCTATCCTCAAGGTCAAATGACGTGCATAATAATACATATATGCTCTAACATGAGTATTTTCTAGGAAGATTTGGCTCATTTCTCGGAACTTGAAGTTAAGAATCCGAAAAAGAAAAAACCCTGGGAGAGCATTTTATAATCTGTCTTCCGCATGTATGCCATCAGAATTGACTCAGGTCAACGGTTTGGGCTGTAGTAGGTAAAATAAAATGTTAAAAAAACTCTGTTTTTAGGCAAAAGTTTGTTTCGTTATAACGTTTTATCTCTCCAAACATATAGAGCACTTATTTTGAATACATCAGCGTTTCTCTCGTCATTGCGGTTCGAATCATACCAAATTTGTCAAATCGAAAATTTGAACCCCGGGTCAAGGTCAAGGTCTAGGTCAAGGTGACAATAAGTAGGTTCAAACTGCATATCAAAAGATGCGTATTGACAAGACAAACGTTTTTGAGACGCATTTACGAGTCTCTATATTGTTCGTCGTCACGAGTTATTGATAAAAAAGGTGTTCGTGAGGCCTTTCAAATGACCTTTCAATAAAGGTCACGTCACTAAAAATTGTAATCCTCTTTACAGAAGGGCCTGAGATGAACATGATACTGAAATAAATTGGTTTTGATGTATTGTGTTTAAAACCATTGTTTTTCATTTTTCACCAATTATTTATGCTCGAGGTTAGCCATTTGGGACCTGACATCAGGTCAAATTCAAAATATTAGATATGCCTGAAACTTTAAAAACATAATTATTTTGGCATGTTTATGATCTTAACATATGTCCGGTTTTTCAAAGTCTGAAAAACAAAAAACTTGTATGCATTTTGTAAACAAAAAAGTTTTTTCAGAAAATTTCGGATTTCAACATTAAAAAATGAAATTTCGAGAATAGCCATCTGAAAGAACAATCAATTCTCTATCGATTGTGTGCTTATGGCTAACAAGTCCCTGCAATAATACAACTTTCCCACGAGTGCCTAACCATGCAAAGTATTTATGTCAAAACGGCGAACACGCCCCGCTAAAAAAACGGTCTTGGACCCCCTGCCTAATGGGGTTTAATTTAGAAAAAGGTACACCATTCGATGCGCAAATGAAATGTTAGGAAAAGTCAGCAAGTTTGAAAGTTCTGGGTTGAGTTATGAATGAACTGTACGCGAAAAACCTCAAGGGGGGGGCCAATTCGGCCCCCCCCGACAGTAATAGGGTTAAGTGGTATACTGTTCCGCATCACACCAGTGTCCAGCAGCACAGCATTACTAGTGCGCTGATCAGCGCTTTGCAGCAACGGCGGGCACCGACCGAACAGTGAACGGTAACACTGACAACAAAGCCGCGTGATTAGACAATAGACACCAACCCTTTGACGTAGATGTCGGACATCTTCTCTCCGGTGAAGAAGGCGTCATCCTCAAGCACGACGTCATCCGTGTTCCAGATGATGACGCGCAGCTCGTAGGACTTGGGCTTGCGGGGCGCGATGTCCACGGGAGGAGGAGGCAGCGGCATGTCCATCGGGAACATGTCCACCCACATCTCCAGCTTGCCCTGTGACATGAACATATCAGCTTATTGAAGGCTTGCCCTGTGACATGAAAATATCAGCTTATTGAAGGCAATAATGAAGAAAATGTATATTGGGATGCACGGTAGACGGAGATACCTTTTGCAATGCTTTAACTTTTTACCGAATATATGCAATGCGTTGTTCTAAAAGTTGTGGGAAAACAGCTTTACACAGCCTTTAATTCACAGCACGTCATGCAAATTATAAATTCAAGTCTTATCGGCACAGTAAACACTGCGCCATTAACAAAAGATTGCCTAAACCTTAGCTAACCGTATGTCGCAGACATGGGCGTAACGACCACTGGGTACACTGGGTACACTTCACTGTACTCAGTTAATTTAAAAAAAATGACTGAGTACTGTAGCCAGTCAAAATTGAAGACTTCAACAACCATTTATTTAGATATAACGATACAAATGACTTGAGTCTCAAAATTCACAAATATTCGAGAAAAAACAGATTTGAAGTACTCACACGTAACCTTGGTTATCGTTATTAATTATGTCAAGTCTCAAACCAAGGGTTAACACTTATTTAATGAACCATTTATTTAGTCCTACATGTGCTTGAAGACTGTCATTCCAGCGGACCTGCACAAGCCTTCAAAATATTTTTCTTCTTTATCAAATTACCCATATTAAAATAACAAGTCAATGAAAACTTTAAAATTTAGTAACTCACCAGGGTAGTTACATTCACTTTGCATTGATGCAGAATGTGCTGGGTTAATTTTTAGACTGTTCACAATTTTCCAACCTAGCCATGCTCATTGCTCATAGATGCGGGCCGACAATGGCTTGCGGCTCGACTATTTAGCTACCTTTGATATTGTGCCGGAGAGTACCCAATAAACGATATTTGTATAGAATGACATGCAATTTCTGATGATCTGTATATTAGAGGTGCAGCATGTAAAAAATATATATTTCAAAATAAGCAGCCTTGGGTCATGGTTGATATTTGAGGCGACAATATATAGTTTTCCTTACGTTTCCGTTACGAAAACAGATCAAGAAGCAAGGACGCAGGAACTAAGGCAGTCAATCTGTGACCGAAAGTGTCCAAAAAGTGTCCAAGAATTTATAAGCCTAACCGACCGCCTACCAAATTGGTCAGCGGTGTCAATTAATGAAAATGATTGGGGGCGGGGCTAATGTTGACT
>VOPJ01005586.1:0-16991 GCA_014673585.1 Semibalanus balanoides
GCTGGCTATGTATGCCCAGTGCCCACTACCGGATTTAGCTAGCCTGCTTTACACAGTAACCCGAGTTGGCTTCTTTGGACCTACCCTGACCCGAGTTGACTTTTCGCTTAGACCAGCCACAGCTACAGCTGACTTTGCTTTGATCAGCACGGGAATACTTCGGACTTTGTTCACACCAGCACCTGACTGGACAACTGTACCAAGTTCCCAGAACGACCTCGTCCCAACAGCACATCAACTGAATCAGCCTCAGCACAAACACAACCGGACGCCATGCCCGACGCATGGTGACAGCGGAGGCTGGGTCAGAGCTCGGAGCTGACTTCAGCGGGGTCGGGAGCTGGCTGTGCCGAGTCCCACTGCCCTGCCGGCCGTCCCCGGATGCCCCCGAGGCATCTGAGCTCGACAGACAGCTGACGCGCCTTCAGACCACTCTCAGCGCAGCTGCTGCTGACTGCTGCTGTCAGCCGTCTGTCATATGTTCAATCTGTGCTGTTGTTAGTCTGTCATGGAGCGTCGTCCGCCGACCGCGGACAGTCCCTCCATTCACGGCGGTGACCCAACCGGACCCACAGCGCAGTCTGCCAGCTCCAGCCCCCCCCCCCACACACACACACACACGCAGCCGGCAGTTGACCCGGGTTACACGGCTCACCACCACAAGAAGAGCCTCCCGCCGACCGGCGCAGCGGGGGTCTGTACACCGCCCACACGGACACCGCCGCCGGCGACCTGGCCTGAGATGAACGAGCAGCGGAGGCGACCTCCTCTCTCACCTCCGCCCCCGGGCAGCCCACGCACAAACCGCTCACACCCCTGAATACCCAGCCCTCACCCACATCTCACAGAAGCGGGCTCCCACATCTCACACAGCTCCAAGACGGGATCCCACAGATCAGAGACGACTAGGTTGGGAGACAGCCGCGCCTGAATGCCGCGCGCTGCAGTAAAAACGGACACTACTCGCCACAAGTGGACGATCAAAAGGCGGGCAGGTCCGCGGCGCACCTCTACTCCCGGGCGCGTCGCGCCATGCGCGCGCGATAACACCACGCCAGCCACCCATTCAACCGATCGTCCATTTGGATAATTTGATTCCAGGGCGGCGGAGGCACTAATTAAATCAGCTACGCCCAGATAACCACAGCCTAAACACATTCCGCGCGACTGGGTGGGACACAATGGGCGCACATCGGCGTAGTTCATCGCTCAAGCCGACACCACACTGCATATCAAACACCAGCCTCGCCCAACCCACTCGGCCGCACGTAATGTGATAATCAAAGCGCGACCAAGGCACGCTGACGTCACGCTGAGCAGCCCCGCTCGCTGGCGGTGATCGACAACCTGATCAGAAACACCGAGACTCGCCCACGCGCTCATTTTCACCAGCGACCCACTCCTGTCTTCCATCGCCGCTTCGACAGCTGAAGGCGAGCGATGTGCTCATTTCCGGACCGTATACCGACAACGCCACCAGTCAAACAGCCAGCCACGCGACCCGAGTCCCTCGGGCGATCCAACAGCTCCCCCCCCCCCACGTCCTCCAAAGCCGCCACGACGCGGCATCCCTGGCATGGGTACACACACTGGTCTACTACATCACCGCAGGCCTGAAATACGGGCGGGCACGCAAACAATCCGCGGCGGCCGGCACAGTTTAGCCGTCCGAAATACACACACGGCTCACGATGCTGCTGGCGGCGGCGGCGGCGGCGGAGGTGCTGCGATGTTATTCATGGCTTTACGTAAATCACAACCCGCCGCGTCAAGGCAGTAAGCGCCGCTGGAGGTGGCCGGACGTGGCTGGGGCCTTCAATAATCACCATACGTCACCCAAAGGAAGACTGAGGCCTGCGCCACAGTGCATGGTAAGGAGCCCATAATAGCCACGTGCTGATGTGCTTCAATAAACTCAGTTGCACTGGAATCCAGGACCTAACAGAAACAACAGCAGCGGCAACCCGTAGCAGGTGGATCAACGTTTGAATTGACAACATCCAAAACCTGCCGGCAAATTTACTCTATTGTGTCTTTGAGTTCGTAAATTCCCGTGGTCGAGTTATTATTGGCATTTTTAGATACATCCGACTTTGATCTCTTCGATATCCAGGTGACCCCAATGCTAGTGGTTAACAAGAGAAACCTAAGCTCGGCAACAGCGCAATCCAGGCGCTTAGAATTACAACATCATTAACGATGAAATTCTAAGCTCAATTTATGAGTGGCAGGCTTCAACTCTCAGTCCTTCATTTAGAGACCAGTACAACAAAAGGTCGACCTTTTGGAGCAACCGGTTTCTGTCCACGGAAACGGCGATGTTTTCGCCGACATCCAATCTCCTTGGGCCAAACAAGGAGGATTGGCAGAATTAGCCAGCGCCCGTTGGCCGTCTCTGAGCCGCTTACAGCCTGCGGACGTGTTTGTCTCTCCGGACTCAGAATGAGACTGCTGGCGCTGGTGCTGCGCTGGTCGTGGTGGTGTTTTGGGACTTCACAGAGCGCCGCAGCTTCTGTGGTGATGTGGCGCTCATCAGGACGAGACTACAGACCGGCTGCAGTCGTATTTATCTCAGTCTCAGACTAATAGTCTGTAGTCTCAGACTCGAGATGAGACTCCGACTTCTAGAGAGCCGAGACCGCCTGAGACCGTCACTGGATAGACAGACTCCCTCTCTCGACAGGAACTCCCGCCGACGCCGTGCGACCAAACATCCCGTTCTTTGCCGCGCCGCGTGGCTATTTCGATGAGCGCGCAGCCGCCCACGTGTCCCCCCATGTCCACCGCGTGTCGCCATTAGGCCCCGTGACGGCCAAATGGCGTCCCGGAGTGACGAGGACGGCCCACCTGGCGGCGCCGAGACACGCGGTCGACAGATGCGCCGGCGGTGATCATGATGATGGTCTTGGCCTCAGGTCGCCTCCACCAAACGGCTAGAGAAGACTGGTGTAATGTCCCGGGGCCAAATCTCGTCGCACAATCCCCAGATTTTCCTGTCGAAACCGTGCCAGGTCCGCCCTCAGGAATCCTCCATAGTCCTCTGGATTTTCCTGTCCAAACCCTGCCAGGTCCGCCTACTGAAATCCTCCATAGTCCTCTGGAATTCCCCGTACTACAACCCCTGCCAGAGCCGCCCGCTGGAATCCTCCCAATCCACCAGCGGCACACAGCGGCGTGCCAGTCGCCCTGATTGAGCACCGAACACCGCCCTCCACAGCTGCCACAGCTGTCGTCGGCTCCCTCCCACCTCCGACGTCTGGCAGCAGGTCGCATTAGCCGCCCATACTGCCTGAGGCGCCCACAGCTCAGCACAGCTGGGCGGCGCCCGGGTCAGTCCAGAGCCGCCCGCCCACACCGCCCTCGGCACCCAGCTGCGGCTCAGGCCGGCCGGCCGCGCAACTCACATGAGGTCGTCGACCCGCTATCAGAGTGTGGTTAAACCCGATCGCGTGAGCGCCATGTAATCCGGACGCGATGCATCACAACTGGGCGAATGCTGAGTCACATCCACCGTGGAAGTAGGTCGACATCCCTGTGCATTCGGGAGGGACGCTGTGTACTGGTCGCTGTCTCTTCTACAGCTATCAGCAATAAACATCAAACATGGGGAGATCCCTGAACTGTCCTTCTCCTAGTCGATGACATCACTGACTGTAGTGCACTGTAGTGCACTGTCATGCCATATGCACAATGCACATACAGTCTCAATAACCGCGTAGAGAGGCCGACAAACCGGCAATGCTATTCAGGTCACGTTTGCCCACTTAACCATTTAACCCAATAGTCGCTCATACAAACCAACAAGCATACAACAGTAAGTCGCCAGTCCACCATTCCACCTATCTAACAGAGAGGTCTTCCTCGTCTACGCCGTCCATCGCAGCGTCGAGAACGTGAACACCATGCCGTGACCGCTTCTGACAACCAGCCTACAGGTGGACAGCCGCCCAGCGTGTCCAGCTTCCCCGGATTCGGCAGCTCGGCTGGCGAGTCTCTGTTAAACCCGCCAAATCGACCAGATGATGATGATAAGGACTTTAGCGATCACCGACTAGTTGCGGTCACTTGGCGCTCACCACACCAACCAGAGCCCGCGCCAGCCAGCACTCGGGCCCGCCTCCGCGTAACACCAGCGTACCCGTCTGTGGAGCGAGCAGGCGGCATTTCGACCGGACGGTGCTGGTCGCGGCGAGGAAGGGCGCGTCAGTTCGGCGCCGCAGTACCGATGTACCGCCGATGCATGTACCGCCGAGGCCCTAGTCTGACGTGACGCGATATCTCCCCGCCGCCGCCACCGCCGTCTGCCTCCCGAGCAGTCGCCGGCTCTAAATAGCGCCGCACTCAAAACAGGTTTCTCATAAAATCAATACCTGCCAAGACCAGCCTGCCGGCGGTGGCGGGAGCCGGCGGACGGCCGGCGGCAGAACGGTGCAGTCTCGGCCGGTCTCGGTCGTTGCCGAGCGGTATCTATTGGCAGGCTCACGGGTTTGCCGGCGTGACAAAAACTACCACCGCAGCGGCAGCAGGCGGAGAGCGCGTTTTCCTCGCGGCCCGTTGCCGTCTGAGTTTCGGAGCTTGGCCTTGGCTCGGCTCGGCAGCGGGCGGGCGGACAGGATAGGGTGCGGTGCGGCGGTGTACCACATTATGTGACTCAATGTGGGCGAGCCGGTCGCAGGTCCACGAGTCGCGACCCACGCGCCGCCCGCCGCCCCCGGGCGCCGTTTACCGTCCGCGCCGCGCCATTGTTGTCGCTCGAGCACGGCCCGATCGCGTCACCATCGCGTCGCTGTCGCCCCGTTTCCATCCTGACCGGTTACCAAGCCACTTGTAGAGCGCGGCACAGGTTCTCACTCCCGTTCTGAACACTGCGCCAGTACGGAAGAGGAACCAGTCACATTCAACACCCGGCCCGGACACCTGTCCGCCGCCTGCCCCCCTGACACACACCCGCCGCGTGCCGCCTGCCCCGACGACCAACGAGCGTCGGTTTTCCCAGAAGTGAGCCGCGGCCGGCCGTCGACGGTGATGATGAGCGAGCCGCCGTCCCGCCGACGGCCGCTGCGGCCCGATAGGCGCTCAAATTGGACCGCGCTCGTCAGCGCCTGTCGCCGGCGCGGGCATAACAAGCAGCGGACCGCCGACAGCTCAGGCCCGGCTCGGACGGCGGACCAGAGCGGTGGGAGGGACGCCTCATCGTCACGTCACGTCTCATCGTTACGTCACGGCACGTCGTTACGTCACGTCACGGCACGTCGTTACGGCTCGGGCCTGCCTCATCCGGTGAGATCCGCAACGGCGATGACGTTAGGTTCTAAGCGGTCATCGCGTCCGCTCAGTACTCGCTCTGTCCGCCCCCGCCCCGCCCCGCCACCGCCACCGACAGCTCTCAACACACTGCTCAGCTGACCACAGCTCAGCAGTGGTGGTGCACGACTGAGCAGCCCGCTGCCGACAGCACCGCTCCGCTGGCTAAGTGCAGCGGCGGCGCAGACGAGTGCGTCTGGACAATATTCGCAGAAGATAACGAGCCCGTGCAAACATCTCCCGCACGGCGGCGAAAACCGCCATCTCTACGTAAACCCGACATGTTCGAATAAACTTGCTCGACCAAAAATACCGCCAACTACACTCTATAAATAAAAATGACCTCGTTTCTGGCTATTCTGCCATATCCCGCGCCGGGCCGGGGGGGGGGGTGTTTAGACACCCCCCCTCAGGTTTTTCCTGGATAATCGGGAAAACGGCGGCGCGTAGCGCCGCAAATTTCAGTAACCTGTTCGATCATCTTTTTGTCCAGCTTTCAAAAAAGTTTTCGAGAACCATATGTCATGTCAAGGTCAACGGCTCACCAGGCTAAGTCAAGTGACCCACTCCGAAAAAGTTTGTGGTTCACCAAAGCCACAGTTTTTTAAGCGGATTGGTTTCGTACTTACAAGGGTTTCAATCAAGAGCATCACTATCTAGTTTGTATAATATCGGATTTTCGATATCGGTGACCTAAGGTCCAGGTCAATTTCCTGACCTCCCCATTATACCAGTGAATGGGAAATAAACACGATGTTTCCTGTAATTCTGAAAGTATGCATTGGATCAGGCTAATATTTTTTCAGAATCATAGTTTTTTTAGCTTCATTCTGATGACCTAGGTGCAGAATTGCTTCTAAAAGATTCCCACAAGGTCATCTGAGTCATCAGCAATGATTTGCTAATAACTTCTGATATACATGAAGATAAGACGAGCGGATGACACCAACTGTATTTGCCTATCGTCTAAATCCGGTCGCCCCATATGCAATGACTATGGTCGAACCAAATGACCCTTGACCTGAGCGATTCAAATTTTGAAGTTGTATCTTAGAGGTCATTCATGTATTAACTGCGTTCAAAGCGATCTTTGACGAGAGGAACACGATAGTGTTGATTTGAGTTAATGTGCCATTTTTAGATAGCTATTTCAGGAAAACATATTTTACCAAAAAACTGCCTTTTTTGACATTTTGATGACCTTGGATCCGCAAACTTTGACCTGAGATGAAATTTGAGGACATACATGGCGATTAGCAATTTAAATACGCTATCTAATGCTTTCCTTAAAATGATTATCCTAGCTATCTCATAGTTTCCGAGATATTTGGGGATATTGGAGATATGTCTAAATCTGGAAAAATGAGAATTTTGACCTTTTGATTGACTCATGGTGAACTCTAATATCGACCTGAGCACAATTTTTTCACAAATAGTTTCAAAATCCCTTTTGACGAGCTCTCGAACGGTACTTTTTGGGTTAATGTCTAGGTCCATAGGAGCCGAGTTAGAAGGGGGGTGTCTAAACACCCCCCCCCCGGCCCGAGGAAGGTGGCGCCGAGCACCGGCCCGGCGCGGGATATGCGACCGATTTAGATAAGACATTTAGCACGCGCGGAATAATGTATAACGCCGTGACTGTCTCTCCTGCGCCGGCTTCGTGGCGCGGGGCGGACCCGAGCAGGCACTTACCGCGTAGGCAGCGATGAGGAAGGCGGCGTTGGCCCGCTTCTTGTTGTCCATAGTCGTGTAGTGGACGATCTTCTTCTTCGCGTGGGCCACCGACTGAAACGGAGGGCGAATCCAGTCAGACACCCGGTGTGGATGACTGGGGGTTTAGGACGCGACGCCTGCTGAGTTTGTTCGGCGCCAAAGTCAGACACCTCAGTACACCATAGTGGATTGTGAAGTGATGGTATTTGCACAGACCATTAGCACCAGACGTCCACAGTCCATACACAGTGGTTGGTAGCCGGTTTCATTAGCTCCGGACAGCTGCAGTGAAGGAGCGATAAATACATCACAGATAGCCGTCAGAGGCATACTTCATGTCGAGGTCGTTTGCCGATGAACAGACTGTGGGTCTCGCAAACTGCTGGGAACCGACACGGCGCGGGGTGAGCGATAGGGGAGGTTGTCAATATAGAAGAGAGTCACTAGCACAGTAGTGCATTACTCCAGCATTATTATTCTTCACGACATCTGTGTNAAGACAGGCTTGCCCTTCCCCTTTATCAAGGTCTGGCCGCGGCCCTCTTCAGAGCTCCGCGCTCCTTGTCTGAAGCTGTTTTATCACCGATAATCGACTCTCCGCCATCGGAGGTTCTTCCGGAAAAAGGACCGCCGCGCTAGCGCGCGCGCCCGGATGCCAGTGCGGCCCATGCGGCCTCCTGTTCTCATGAAAACGCGCCAGTTGCGCGCCAGTGTCACGTGCGGAGGTGTTGACGGGGGAGTGCGTTGTGGAGATTTGCGATGAAGGTGGCGGGCACAAAGCGAACACGATTGGGCTGAAGATGGATTTTTTCTATACTCAAGATTACGAGGTGGCAAACGGAAGAAGGTACTTCAAATGCAGCCTGAAATCATCCAGGGGGTGCAAAGGTCGCGGCGTCCTTGACACTGACGTGTTCAAACACACCAAGCCGCACAACCATGCGCCAAACGCCGCCACCGTTGAGAGGGTCGTAGCCCGTGCAGAGATGCGAGCTCGAGCTGAAGAGACAATGGAGTCAGTACACGACGTACGACATGCCTCAGAAGCAAGCATGAGCAGGCTGCACGAGCAGAAATGCCTCCAGTGGCGGATATCAACCGCTCCATCCGCCGATACCGGTCCCAGGTGCAGGGTGCTCCGGCACAGCCGCAAGACGCTGCAGATGTTGACACGGCGGGTTTCAGAGTGACGATCGCTCGACCCGGGGCCCCGCCCGAGAGATTTTTGCTGTATGATAGTCAGATGGACGGAGATTACGACGGGAAACGGATGCTGCTATTCGCCAGCGACTGGGGCCTGGATCGGCTGGCTGCTGGCAAGGACTGGGCTGCAGATGGAACATTCAAAGTGTCTCCAAACATTTTCATGCAGGTGTACACAATCCACGCAAGTGTAATGGGACATGTTTTCCCGTGCGCCTACGCCCTGCTAGACGAAAAAACCGAGGGTGCGTACCAGCAGATGCTGCGACAGCTCAGGGTCGCAATAGAGAGAAGGCACCCAGACTATCAAGGCGATGGCACCATCATGACCGACCTAGAGAGAGCCACTATGAACGCATTTCGCGAAATTTTCCCCCAGAAGCGCCAGAGCGTGTGTTTTTTCCACATGTGCAAGGCGCTGTGGAAGAAGACGAAGGGGACTGGCCTCCAAATTCCATACGCAGAAGATGCTGACCTGGCTCTCAAGGTGAGGATGCATTTAATTGTGCAATTTATCGGTGCTCGCTTTTTACCTGCTGCGTCATATTATGATCATAAGCGTAGGAGCCAGGAGGGAGGCTGCTACCTCTCCCCATTTTTGTGAGTGGGGCACCCCCTATTTTGTAGTCTCAATACCTGGTTAAAAATTGCGAGACAGCCCACGACCGCCTAGGGGGTCGGATCCTACCCCCTCGATTTCCTGAATAACTTCCGCAAACGTTTGCAGAATCGCACGTGAAACTTGGCTTACATTCTCGTTAACAACAATTTTACTTACTCCTCACGAACTCCATACCTCCTCACAGGCGTTTTAGTTAAGTCACTTCGTCAACTCGTTTTTCAGCGCTTTTAGCCCGCCGCCGGGCCGGGGGGGTGTTTAGACACCCCCCCCTCAGCGTCTTTTCCGGATATCGGAAAAACGGCGGCGCGTAGCGCCGCCAATTTTCATACCTGTTCGATCATCTTTTGTACAGCTTCCAAAAAAGTTTGACAATAGGTCATATCAGTCAGGTCACCAGGCAGGTCAAGTGAACCCCACCTCCGAAAAAGGTTTGCGGTTCCACCAAAGCCACAGTTTTTAGCGGATGGTTTTCGTACTACAGGGTTTCATAAGAGCATGACTATCTAAGTTTGTTTATCTCGGATTTTCGATATCGGACCTTAAGGTCAGGTCAATTTTCCTGACCTCCCCATTAAAGTGAATGGGAAAAATAACAGATTGCTTCTTATTTCTGAAAAGTATGCATCGAATCAGGCTGATTATTCAGAATCAATGTTTTTTTAGCTTCATTCTGAATGACCTAGGTGCGATTGTTTCTAAAAGATCTCTACAAGGTCATCTGAACGTCATCTGAGGTCATCAGCAATGAGTTTGCCTAATAACTTTCTGATATAATGAAGATAGAGACGAGCAATGACACCACTGTATTTGTATCGTCTGTCCGCGTCGCCCCCATATGCCAACCATGACCTATCTGGGTCACCAAAATTACCTTGACCTGAGGTCAAATTTTTGAAGTTGACCTTACAAGGTCATCATTGTATATTTTTCAAAGCGTCTTGACGAGAGCGAACACGATAGTCGTTAAAAATCATTATGGTTGTCATTTTTAGATAAAAAGTTTTTTTTTTCAGGAAAAAACAAATTATACCAAAAACTGCATTTTTTGACCTTCGATGACCTCTGGAGCCTAAACTAGTGATCTGAGCTGGACTTTGAGGAATCTGGTGCGATTGCAAATGTAATGAGCTTTCTATTGCTTGTTTCCTTTTGTTCCTAGCTATCATAGTTCACGAGATATTTGCGCGTGATATTCTGGAGCTATGTCTAAATCTGAAAATTTGAGAAAAATTTGACCTTTGATGACCTCTGGTGACTCTAAATATTGACCTGAGCAAAATTTTCACCGAAATAGTTCTCCAAATCCCTTTTGACGAAGCTCTCGAACCGGTGTTTTTGTTTTATGTTTAGGTCCCATAGGAGCCGAGTTAGAAAAAGGGGTGTCGAAAACACCCCGGCCCGAGGAAGGTGGCGCCGAGCACCGCCCGCGCGGGTTAACAACGGAATGTTGTTTTATTATCAATGTGTATTTATCGATAATTTTTTGGTAGGTGTTTGTTATTTTTTAGTGTATTTATCCCTCTTTTTTAGTACTTTTAACCACGGCAATATGTTATTTTTTACCGATATGATATAGTTTTTGTGCATATGTTTGGATAGATTACATACTTTTGGCGAGTATAATGCTACCTTTTTCATGTATGTATCATGCATGTTTTGCAAAATGCACAAAGTGATAAACGTCGAAAATGGATTTTCAGGTCTGGCTCCCGTCTCCGCTCCCGTCTCCGCTCCCGTCTCCGTTCCCGTCTCCGTTCCCGTCTCCGTTCCCTTCCCGTCTCCGTTCCCGTCTCCGTTCCCGTCTCCGTTTCCCGTCTCCGTTCCCGTCTCTCCGTTCCCGTCTCCGTTCCCGTCTCCGTTCCCGTCTCCGCTCCTGACTCCATTCCCGTCTCCGTTACCATCTCCGTTTTCAGCTAAAGCTAATTATAAATGCGCGTATATATCCGCAAAAGGGTCTCCCGTAAGTAAGAAACTGTGTGGGCAAATGGCCCAGTGGTGGGCAACTTCCGTTACTCCGTTACTCCGTTACTAACGGAACTTATTTTTTTCAGTAACGGGGTAACGATCTCGTTACTTTTCAAAACAAGTAATGGACCGAGTAACTTTCGTTACTTTATAATAAATTCCGTTACTCCGTTACTCCTTTAATTTTTGGTTGAGATAATGGGCCGGTGTGAAAAGGACGGACGCCACTAGGGGAGACAAATATAAGTAGCTTATTAAAAAAAACGATCTCTTACGAACGAATGCTTATCTTAGTCTCTTAGGTCATGACCTCGGTTGACCTATGTAAGAAAATGATTTCAGTTGAGGAACATATTTGGCAAATGGATTGCCACAGTTGAAATCAGTGTTCCACAAAATGCCCTAGATATTGTCAGAGGCCAAAACAGTTACTAGCAACCATTTTCACAACCCGACACCATATAAGGACAAGGTCAGGTTATTTGAGGTCAAGATTTCAAATTGATAAAGATAAATAAACTGGCATGTTGCTCTGTCTTCTGTCTGTCTGTCTAATAAACCGGCTCTGTCTCAGAAATACAGCGATGACATTTATTTGTCTCTATCTGGTTAATAAAAGCAAAGCAACATAGCTATAGAAATGACGATCATGAGGTACTTTACTTTAGTGAGCCATAAGTCGGTTCCTAAAATAAAGACATTTGATTTGAAAATTTTGTTTGGGTATCGTCCATACTTTTTTTCTCACATATGTGTTCCATTTTGGCAATATCTTAAAAAAAAAATGCTTATTTTTTCCAGGGCGTAAAAAAAACAAAAAAGGGTCTAAATTTCCAATCCAGCCATTTGGCAGGAAAATATACTTGCGTTTTTTTACAATTTCCTTAAAAACTTGATTTTCTTTACGATTAGTCAAACATGTTTCGTTTATTTTTCACCAAACATGACATGACATTACGTCATTTAAAAGGTCATTATCTCCAAAGCACTACATCAATTTTATCAAAATTGTGTAAAAAGACGTGGACATGATGTTTAAGAAGGTACTGTAAGTTTTACGTCGATATTTTGCACTGTTTTTGAGTTATCGAGAAAATCTGGGAGGGAGCAGATTTTGACCCCAGTAGCGGGGCGTGGGCTGAACTAAAGTAACAGAGTAAGGGACTAAAGTAACTTCCGTTAAATTTGTCGCAAAGTAACGGAGTAACTAGTAACGGAACTGCTTTTATTAGTAACGGAGTAACGAGTAACGGAACTACTTTTTTAGTAAGGATGCCCACCTCTGGGCCAAATGCCCACCCAGTGCTCCCAAATGCGCACCAAGTGACGAGAATTTGCCCACCCAGTTGTAAATATGAAATAACGGGCATCCGCCATCTCCCGTCCCCTGTTCGTGACCAAAAAGCAGCAACAGAACGATTTTGGCATCGGTTGTCAATTTTCGTGTTTGGAAGCATTTTGATGCGCATAGAATGAGCACGGTTTTCGCGATAGTTCAAAATACAATGGAACTATCAACGCCAAACTTTTGCTACCTTCTACCACATTAATTTTACATCTTCTGTATGAAGGCAAAGCAATTTGATTATGTAGTTTTTGAGATATAGCAAATTTTTGTGCCGAAACTAAATACACATGAGTTTAACAATACAATCAGCTCAACTTCAACAGACCGTACAATGACCACGTTTTGACTAAAATTTAACCCGAAAACGACAAAGATAGACATTGATAAGGCCTAAAAAATGTCTATTTTTGATTTTTGACAACTTTGGTTCCCCAAAATCTATACTTGTTAATATTTGAATCACCCAAAAAATGGGGGGGGGTGAAAATTGGCCACAAAATCAAACCATCAAAGATATTAAAAATGAATATATATCGGAGAACCACATAATACAAATACCCTAAAAAATAATTACATATTCTTTGGCTAATTATGGCTCCCCTATTTATGGTAAGTCATGACGTATATTGCTGATACTGCAATTTTGGCCTTTCCCGGCACAAGATAAAGCAAAATAAATGTCAGCACTGTATTCTGTGTTAAAAACTGATCTTGAAGCAATTTTTTGTTAAGATTTATCAATTTTCAAATTTTGACTTTATGTGACCTGAACTTAAAGGGATTATAACGCGGTTCCGTCCTGAAGGAAATGCACTCGTTTTGCAGTTGTATTGTGCTTAAAACCACGTTTAAGACATTGAGGTGAGAGTGGGAGCCTCGTGCTCATTTAATCCATTATTCAGCAATATCAGCGTGTGAAACTGACTTTTTCAAGACTTGTATCTGATAACGAGTACTTGATCGGGATTACTGTCCACCACTTTTTTAATATCACTATCCTTGGTTCCGGGTGGTTCCGGGCGTAGGCAGAGACGGCTGTCTATACCTCAGCAAGTACTGCCCAATATATATATCTTGCTTGGTGGCAGCATTATCGAGCACTTTGAATATCTGTCCCTTACGAAAAGGAAGATGCATTTTCAAGAAACAAATGTTAACCGTGCGGCCTTCACCACCTTTGATAATATATCTACTATGTTAACTCAATATCTGATAATATTACCTCGTATAATCCCTTTATAAATCATCTCTCCTCCATATACATCTCATATATATATCTACTGTAAACAAGAACCTAAGGACCACTTAATGATTGTTAAATTGTCATTAAATCTTATCCAAAAAAGCGAAATATCAATAAAAAGATCATTACATTTCATTACTTTTAAAGGAATCCTAAATAACTGTTTACGGAGATTTATACACACCGAGCTACGTACATGGAAGCGTTGTGCTCAAGTTAACTGTAATCACAGAGAAGGGATATCAACTTGAACTGACCCAACCAGTCAGCTGACGCTATTCAAATTGGTATAGATGCTTCGTATCTATACATGTGGTTCCTGTTTAAACGAATCTAACACGCATCTGTGCCGCCATTTGAGTCCGTGCCATGAAACTTGAACAACTCTTTTCCAATTTGGTATCTCCGGAATCGGTATATCTCTATATCTTATAGAAAAACCTCGGTCGGGAAATGAGAGATGATGACTGTTCGAGTGTGTAGATCGTGTAGTATATCAAAATCCCTTCGTAAAATATAAAAACGTTATTACATTATACTGTTCTCATGTTGACATGAACTTTCTTCATGCCTATCATTTTGGTAAGTAGTGTGTGGCGGACGCCCGACAACCTCAATTGGCTGGAAGAAAACTGAACTTTGAACGGCGATATTGGGCGACTGGGCGCGAATTTAAAAAAACGGACATCATGGTGCTTATCAAATTCGGCTGTTCTTTAACATATCAAATTTTACTTTGAGTGGACAGTGTCCCTTTAACCTGAGCTTGACACTAACTTCGCTTTAATGAGTTCAGATGGTAAAATAATTAGGTATCACTATCGAATTCTACGTATACAACAGCCCATCAAACATGTGTCGCATCTCTTTCGAAATATTTTACGGATAGTGACCTTTTGTGACCTGACCTTGACCTCAACTTTTGCAAAAAAATATCCTTTTAGCTCATGCGCGATGTGTATTATACCTATGGGAGCATCTTGGGTGATCATGGTCGCAATCAAAGGCTCTGGATGGAAAGAATGGTCCAAAAGCTCAAAGGTCTCGATTTTTACCTTTGACTGGACGTTGACCTGATACGACCTCAGTTATGACATTACGAATATGGTTTAGATGCGTCTCAATGAGAGATTTCGAACGCCGCCTTTCGCGTCTCGCTGCAATCATTGTTTCCGGAGATAACGAGGGGGCAATATTTGTCACCCCCGTGACCGGTCAACGGTGTTCAGCTGAGACCCAGGTCAAGCGCGGGTTAAAAGCCACACATCCACACTGAAAAATAGAGACAGTGAAAACTTAAGTCAGCAAAAACACTCTGCTGGCCTACATGATTGATAACTTTTTTTAGCACGGAATCATTGCTGTGACAATAGCCGTTTTCACGAAGGATTTTTTTGTACCCGGTAGGAATTTGATTATACAAAGAAAACTAACGGTAAATTTCGCATTGTAAGAGCAGAAAATTGTATATGAATTCATAAAGTTTCAAATGATATCAAAACAATCTGGGAAAAGCCTTGTTCCTAGACTCAATTACCACAAACGCACGAAATATTGCCGGGTACTACCGGGCACTACTGGGTACAAATAAATCCTTCATGAAAACGTCCGAGAGTTCCGCGTTTCCGTGCTGTGGCTGCTAGATAATGTTTTAGACGCATGGCGACTTCTTCGTGTTCGAGCCATGGGAACTCCAGTCAGCAGCAGAGAAAATGCTACCGACGAAAAACTAAGCAGAGAGGCGTATAGAGTCTAGACGGCAAATCTGCACATAACTGTCCTGAAACGTCACAAGTAGTACTATTGTGATGAAATTGACAGCCACATTACCTCAAACATCATATGTCGCGCCGACGAGAGGCGCGACATTTGAGGAAAGCTGGAACACTATTTTGCTATTTCATTAAGACCGTAGGGGTATCACGAGGAAATGAGACTGGAGCAAAAGTGAGGTCCACAAAACATATTACCCCCTCCTTAGGGCTAAGCCCCTGGAGCTGCCGGTGCCCCCTCCCCATAATGTAAGCCTGTCTCGCCAAAAATCCCACCCAGTCCAAAATTATTACGAGAGGCCCTGATCCGCAAGCTAGTTGAAAGGACTTATGTTTGCCGTGTTTCAGATACGATGCCTGCCAGCGCTGGCGCTCCTTGACCCAGCCGACGTCGCTGCTGGATACCACGCCGTGGCCGCGGACCTCCCAGACGAAGCGGCGGAGTTGGCGGCCTACTTTGAGCGCCAGTATATAGGCGCCAACATCGGAGGAAGAAGGAGGCCCCCCCAGTTCACCATCCCGGAATGGAGCCAGCACGACAGAACCCTCCAGGGCCTGGGCCGCACAAACAACGGTGTGGAGGGATGGCACAACCGATTCAACACTGTGGTGAACTGCGCACATCCCAACATCTACAAGCTCCTGAGGCACTTCGGTGAGGAGGAAGATCACTGGCGGTGTGAAGTGACCAAAATCCAGGCCAGAGCCGCGGAGCTGAAACGCCGGCCCCGCTGGCAGCTAGTCAGCGACCGGCTGCTGGCGCTGACTGAGCGACGACGTGACGGAGAGATGGAGCTGATGGACTTCCTGCGCGCTGTAGCCCACAACTTTAGTCTGTGATTTTAGAAGCGCGGTGCGATCAAAGAATGATTTGCTTCGAATCGGCAGGATCTTAGTCATCTTCTTGCGTTGCTGAGAGCCTGAGTAATCCCTTATTTTACTTTTTGATGCTAGAAGTTGTTTTACCAAAGACATTACGAATGTGGTAAATGTCAGTTTTGTACCACATTGCTGGTAAGTTTGATGCTTGCTTGGTCGGAGACTCGAGAATGTTATGCTTAATAAATTATCCTGAACTGTTGTGACGTGACGTATTGTCCTAGTGGTGACGAGGTGACCTAGTCCTAATACCTAAATACGGCATTATATGTAGATATGCACTGCATACCGCATGGCTACAGGCTACGGCATGTCGTACTTGCTCATTCACAGACTTTGGTATGATTGGGTCAATATATTTGCTGTTTAATCTCAGCCCTAAATTTGACCTGGAATAATAGGATTTATGAATAGGTACTAGAGGGGCGTTTTGCGCAATGCGCAATAAACGCCGCCCGCCAGCGCCAAATACCGCCAAGGCCGCCAGCCAACGACGCCCGCAAACGCCGCCGCCAAACGCCGCCCACAAACGCCAACTGTAAACGCCGCCCGCAAACTCCGCCCGCAAGCGCCAATCCCGCCAACTGTAAACACCGCCCGTTAACGCCGCCCGCAAACGCAAATCGCAAACGCAAAACACAAACGCAAACCACAAACGTAAATTGCAAACTGCAAACGCCAACCGCAAACTGCGCCCGCAAACGCCACCCCCTAAACCCCGCCCGCAAACGCCAACCGCAAACGCCGCACCCAAACCCCGCCCGCAAACGCCAAGCGCAAACGCACAAACGCGTCTCCGTCTCCGTATCTGTATCTGTTTCTATATCAATCTCTTATCATGCAGGGCCGTCATTTTGCACATGATTCCAATGTTTTGAATGGGGGTGGGGAGGGCTCCAATGCTAACTTTATTACGAGCGAGCGCGAAGCGCTCGCTCGTCT
>VOPJ01005587.1:0-11075 GCA_014673585.1 Semibalanus balanoides
GTCATATGAGGTCAATAATCAGTTATGGCGGGCTAGATCGGGATTCTGGCCCATAGTGCACTGGTGACCTCAATACTGACCTGATCAAAAAATAATATGTATATTTTATCTAGCACTCGTCACAGCCTACATTCGCCGTTTTCCATTTTTCGCTACGTTGCGTAGTTTTCGAGATCTCTGGGGGGGGCGATTATTCCCCGTCGGTTCTAAGTTGGCTCAGACCCCCGTCGTTGCGCGGGTTAAGTCTTTACTCTTAAGTGTATTAAGTATTAACCATTAACATATTAAGTATTAACTAAACGAACAGAAGCAAAGTATTGATTGGAAAATATAAGTACAAGTTGAAATATTTATAAAGTAATTCCTTTATTGATTAAGTATGTATATAATTGCAAAAATACATAGCAAACACTTTACACATTAATAATTGTCTCTAATCATACCCATTATTCAATAGTCATAAAAAGACAGAGTTAATTTTGTATTATCTTACTATTTAATAACTATTAATCAAACTAATTAATAGCGCGAAAAAATGTTTTGTTTTCAAGGCAAAATTGGGGATCGTGGATCACGATTGGAAATCACGGAATCACGGAATTAAATGCAAATCACGGAATTAAATTACAAATTCCAATACAATACAATACAAAGTTCCAATACAAATCACGGAATTAAATGCAATTACTTTTGTCCGCGATCGCGGAATCAACTCAAAATAATACAAATTCCGCGATCGATTTTTGGTAGCCCACGATCGCGGAATCACGGAATCTCGGACTATATATAACTCCGCGACGTCCAGCACTGATATTCAGTCCAAACTGAAATCGGCGACAAAACAGAACACGTAAATTTTATCAGCGGAGAAGGTAGGGCTGATACCATGCATGCTTCTCAGAAACCATGGGCGGTTCTCGAATGAAAATCGTAGTGCTGGCCCAAAAATCGTACTCCTGGCAATGAGTATACGTTTCTTAACACAAAGCCAAATCCAATCATACTGCTTGTGTGCCCTATAGATGACAAATATTAAATACAATATGAAAGATAGACATAACATAAATAATATTCCTTACAAAACAATGGGTACCTTCTATCAGGCTGAAATGCGTGGCGAAGAAAAGCCGGTGATTGTGTGGTCATTAACCTTTCCTCACCCCTACACTTGAAAATCCGTGGCGACACCATTGGTTCCAATACAAATGTCAAATTTCGAGAAGAAATTGACACCCTAATATCTACATCGTAGTTGAGCTCCAGGTAAAATGTAATATTAGCTGAATCCAAAACGAAACTCAAATAAATTGGTGATTCCCGAAGGTGATTACCCCACTCGGAGCAATGCAGCCATTGCTTATCGCTTGGAACCGCAGCAGCAGCGCACATGTCTACTTCTATTCCGGTCCCTAGATGGCACTAGTAGTGAACGCCTGAAGTTATGCTGTACCGCACAGCTTGAAGTCGAGAACGCGGTGCTGTCCGCCCAATGGGGAGGGGGTAACGAGTCATTGTGGTCATCAAAAAAAGGTAACCAAACGTTTGACGCCGAAAACCACTGCTGCAAATTGAACATTGGAATTGGATAAGAAATTCGAAACAATATTTAAATATTTAAATCATCCAGGGTCTGTCAATATGTACTATTGTTTCTGAGGCACGAGAGCTTTTGACAAGAAATGAACTGTATGATGTCAGTCAGTTGGGATTAACGTGACAGTAAATTATAAAAATGTACGGCATCAAAAGGAAATATCAAACACTTAAATGGATAACTAAATGCGCATCAGTGCTGATAGAAAAGTGAAGTAGCTGTTGGATTCTCAAGGCGATGACGAATACGACTTCGATTTTCTGCTGATCCGTTTTCTGTTGTCTAGCCTGGAGTGTCCTGGTTCATCGAATGTCGCTAGATTTCCTCGGAATAATTTTGCACACGAGGGTTTTAGTTTATTTGGTCACAGGTTTGTCGTGGTGACAACAAATCAATCAGAAACTTCCAATTTAGGCTGATTAATAAGCGATCAGCAAGAACTCGATTGATGTGCAAATTTGAGAAGAAAAGGGGACATGAATAAATCTACGTGTGTCGTGACAGTGACCTACAGGATGACATGGTTTCATTCTGTCATATTCCAGTCAGATGCTACTCCATGCACCGCCACTAGCCCGTCATATCTTCTGTGCGAGACTGATGCACACGTTAACCATAATAGTTATCATCATCACTTATCACCCAATGACGAGATGGCGGCGGTGTCTACTGTGACTGACCCGTTCGACTTTCGAGGAGTTTGGACTCATTGGCGATGGCGCAGCACAAGGAGAGGAACCAGCAGTCGCCGAGCACGTCCCGCAGGCTCACTCTCTCCACGAACAGCTGGGCGTTATCCGGCAGCTTCTGTAACCATCGGCGGGCTAGAGCGGAACTCACTCACTCCACAAACAGCTGAGCGTTATCAACCAGCTCCTGAAACTATGGGCGGGTTAGAGTGGAACTAACTCACTCCACGAACAGCTGGGCGTTATCAACCAGCTCCTGAAACTATGGGCGGGCTAGAGCGAAACTCCCTCCCTCACACGAAACAGCCTGGGTGTCTATCGGACAGCAGACTCCTGTAACCATTGGGTGGGTTAGAGCAAAACTCCCTTCACCTCAAACGACAACAGCGCTGGGCATTATCAGCCAGCTTCTGTAACCATTGGGGGCGACGTTAGAACGGAACTGCCTCCCTCTGCGAACAGCTGGGCGTTATCAAACCAAAGCTCCTTGAAACCTATGGGCGGCGTTAGAGCGGAACTCACTCACTCCAACGGCAACAGCTGGGCGTGCTATCACTCAGCTCCTGAAACTCATGGGCGGGTTAGAGCGGAACTCACTCCATCACGAACAGCTTGGGCGTAATCAAACCAAGCATCCTGAAACCAATGGGCGGGTCTAGAGCGGAACTCACTCCCTCCACGAACAGCTGGGCTTATCAACCAAGCTCCTGAAAACTATGGGGCGGGCTAGAGCGAAACTCCCTCCCTCAACGAACAGCTGGGTGTTATCGGACAGAGCTCCTGTAACCATTGGGTGGGTTAGAGTGGAACTCAAAACTCCCTCACTCCAACGAACAGCTGGGCATTATCAGCCAGCTTCTGTAAGCCATGGGGCGAGTTAGAACGGAACTGCCTCCCTCTACGAACAGCTGGGCGTTAATCAACCAGCTCCTGAAACCTATGGGCGGGTTAGAGCGGAACTCACTCCCTCCACGAAACAGCTGGGCGTTCATCAACCAGACTCCTTGAACTATGGGGCGCGGCTAGAGCGAAAACTCCCTCCCTCAACGAACAGCTGGTGTTATCGGACAGAGCTCCTGTAACCATTGGCTGGGTTTCAGAAAGTGCGAAACTCACTCACTCCAAGAACAGCTGGGCATTATCAGCCAGCTTCTGTAGCCATGGAGCGAGTTAGAACGGAACTGCCTCCTCTACGAACAGCTGGGCGTTATCAACCAGCTCCTGTAATGGAACAGCGAAGTCGTTAGACAAAGGATGGAGTGGATCAATTCCACACCTATTTTAAGTAAGGGAATCTTGTGCCATACCCCATTGGGTGTGGTACAAGATTCCTTCACTTCATTGTGACAGAAGTTTAAACACGTCGCGGCCGCACATCTTGGTTAACCAAGATGTGCGTCCGCGACATGTTTTAACTTCTGTCACGTCGTAGTATCGAGACGACCAAACCAGTTAGAATGGGGCACCATGTGTCACGTCAAGACATACCCCACAAATACCACACTGTCTGCAATGCTAAATGTATGCCCTGAGACCTGCGTGGAATGCTGAGCTGTTTAGCTTGTCCTGTGCACACTCTAGTTTGATACCGATGCTTGATCCGTGGTCCCATAGCCATCAGCCGCGAGTGTGTTGCACCGTCAGACTATTGAACGTGAAAGCCAATACCGCTGAAATTGGTGTTGAATCAACAGGACCACAGGTGGAAGAATTGAGCTGACATTAATCGGTGTGTGGCGACTATCAGCCGGGAACGACAGACATCATCGAGGGACACGAAACAAGCCGGCAACGCCATCTATACATATCTCGAGTGTGTCCTAAGTGTATCGAAACCATACTGTCTATCTCCATTTGTAGAAGCCGGCAAAAGGAGAGTTCTCTCAAGAGAACGGTTCCTTATGAGACGAAGACTGACTCTGTCTCTTGTCACATTGTATCAGCATCTCTTGAGAAGACATGTATACCGCAGTTGCTCATTGTGTATATAACGCACCTTTCAGTTAGTCCAAAATGTGTGCGGTTGGACGTCTAAGCGCAACAAATGAAATTTTCCGCTTCATCGTCGATGTTCCGGATCTTTCCTATTTTTGTAACATGTTAACACAAAAAGTGAGGGTCTTCTGTCCAGGCAATCATGTCTCATTTATCATGGTTCAACGATGCAAACGGTCATCTTTAAGAGGCTTTTCGAGCTATGTCAGGTTAGGTCTGCCGACCTGCGTTTTAGGAAACGTGTTAGGTAAGGGCAATTAGTTCGACTTATATTAAGCAAATAAAGCGAGTGGCAACATGAATGACGATCGCCGAATGTCTGCACTGTGTTCAAAAAAGCAAAGCCAACAACAGGTTAATAATTTCATGCCAATCGCATCTCTAGCTCCGAAGTACCTACAAACACATGTATTGCAGCACCTTTGATAGTATGGCGCCAAAAGCCAATAGTGACAGTAGCCTTTCACGATGGATAATTTTGCGCGAAATGTTTTAAACATCTTAAGATGTTTTGAATGTTTTTAGTATGAAAGTTTTAGTATGCTTATCCATTCCTTTAAACTACCACAACTTTTGAAAGGCGATTTTTTGTTTTGAAATGTCTCTCAAAATTGTGTAATATGTTGGGTAAGAATATAGTAGCGTTTTCACGATGACTTATTTTGCGCGAAATGTTTTTTAAAACATTTTTAAAATGTTTTAAAATATTTTAGTGAGTAGCAGTCACCACGATGATAATTGCAGGAAATGTTTTTGCCCTCGTCCTACAGGTCCCGTTAGGGCGAGGGTTAAACCATTTTTTATCGAGTCAATTACACCTTTTACTCCCCATTTCAAAAAGGAAGTCCAAATTAAAAAAGATTTAAAGTCCAAATTCAAAGAATAAACACCATTTTTCAAAAAGTAACACCCAATTTTTTCAAAAGATAAAACACCAATTTCCAAAAAGATAAAGTCCAATTTTCAAAAAGATAAACACCAATTTCAAAAAAGATTATTAAGTCCAATTTCAAAAGATTTCAACACCAATTTCAAAAAGATGAAGTGCCAATTTCAAAAAAGAAATCTCAATCTAAAAGAAATGAATAATTATTGAAAAAAAAAAAAAACATGAAACTTCTTATTCTAAAATATTATCAAAGTCGGAATTTGTTAAACAGGTTGAAACGTAAATCTAAAAAGGACCGTTAGGCCAGCCGTCGTCCCTAAAATACTGTTAAAAGCCACACTGCAATACCGTCAGATTCACTGTTGATTGAAGAATCGAAAGACTCCCAAACAGGAGAGATGGTGTTCTAGTATACAGACCAAATCCTTTGCTCTCGCTACGGCGTATTCATATCATCCATCTAATTCGATTCACGCCCATTTTTTTCATTTTATTCACGACTTTGAAAAGTAAGGAACCTTAACGCAATAAGTAATAACACACATTTGGAGCCAAGCGGGTGATATTTATTCGTCTGAACAACTCGTACAACTGGCAGCAAACAACGTCTACCCCCAAAGCAGCAAACCACGTCAGCAAACCACGTCCCCGGTAGCAAACCACGTCTGCCGCGTGCTGTGCTGATTTGGCCACCCTCAATCTTGCGGCTCACGGTCGTGAGTCTTAAGGGGGTCAAGGATGCTCATTATCGGTTATATCCATGTCACCATGGATGATTGTGAATAGCGTTGTCTCCGGAACGGATTCAAATACGTCAAAAAACTACGTAAATTGTTCACCAAAATAAAGTTTTCCAAAAAATTATAGGAAATGACACAGACAACAGCAATTAATGGAATACGAATGATATAAATACAAATGTTGAAGATTATTTCATTTTAAGCTGCAAAAAGTCACGTGAAGCAATCTACAACTTTTTGTTTGTACACCTCTTCTTAAAGGAATGTTCACATTTAACATAGATTTGTTGAGATGGCCAAGTTGTGGATTCCATTGGAATTAGTTTGTAGAGTTAAAACACCCACAGAGGTCTAATCGAAATAAATTTGAGTTTGGTTTGACATCTGCCCAAAAAATAAGGCCCTAGTGTTATTAGGTTTAGCCGCTTAACAGCCGATGTCGTCATCCCTTTTATCAAATGTTGATGAAGTGATTGTTTTAACTTTGGCTATACATTAGCCATACACTAGTCATACGATATTGCAGCCGCTGGAAGGTTTTTTTCTATTTCCAAAAATTCCCTTCATATGACACGTCATTTCAGCCCAAATACTAAAAATTAGTTTCATTTGAAATTGGAGAAACTGTTTGTTGGGAAACAAATGTAAGAACGTGTTCAGGCAGCAATTACTCCCAATTTTGCACCACAAGCGTGCGTACATCGGACAACTTTCAGAGAAGTGAAACATTTCCTTTAAGTGCATATTTGTGTTAAAGATACCTCTTAGTTGCAATGCTGGCATTGGACATAATTCGTGTCTCTGATTATTTTCTTAGTGACATGATTACTGCTCATTTGGATTACTGAATCATACATTGGGCTATCTTGCAAAAACATTGCGATTTATTTGAAATTGCATTTTATCTTTTTTGAATTGGGTTTCAAGCTTTTGAAATGAAACCTTTCAGCTTTTGAAATTTTGGTGTTTATCTTTTGAAATCGCAATTTATCTTTTTGAATTTGGACTTTATCTTTTTGAATTTGGATTTTATCTTTTTGAATTTGGACTTAATCTTTTCGAAATTGGGGATAAAAAGGTGTAGTCATCGTGAAGACGGCTATCACTGAAACATTTTAAAACATTTAAAATGTTTTAAAACATTTCGCGCAAAATAAGCCATCGTGAAAACGGCTAGTATGTTTTAAAAAAAGTGCGGTTTGGTGTTAATTAGCAAGATAATTATGTATAGATTAGTTGTGATGCCAGGATCTTCACCTACTGACACTTTTCAGAACATCTTGAAATGTTGTAATCTCGGGCACGCTATTGGTCGCTAAAAAGCGACAACCCCTTGACTCATAATGGACTCGCCTCCAGCGAATCGTTTCTAGCGCATGTGTCTGCTTGCACATCTTGGTATGATGCAAAATATAGAAATTAATGTAGTTTTTAATCAATAAATTCTTCGAATAGTAAATCACGATGACCGGTGGCAGTAAGTGCTTAATAACTTAGGTATATGGGGTAATAATAACTGTATATATATTGCACGAACTGCAAATACAACTAGTAATCAACCAACAAGTGCAAATAGTTTGAAAAACAGCGAGCGGCGAACGGCTTTCCGCACCATAAATGGTTCCTTGCGGATCTGGAGGAGCCTGGGACGGAAATGGCTTGGGGGAGATGCGCCGGCCTAGGTTCACTATTCTCATTTTTTTTGGTCCGCATCTTGGACACCGCAGAGAAGCAGCTTCCTGGTGTGATGTCCGCGTCTCTGCGTTCGCTGTTTCACCTTTTCGGGGAATTTTGTCCGGCAGACTTTACCCCACTTGAAAGTTCATATTTTATGAGAGGGCAGTGGGACCTGGGGCTTAGCAAATAAGTACCGCCAAGGACTTGCCAGACGTTTTTTTTTGGTTACTGCCAGACGATTAATTCATTGTATTTTTCATTTTCCCAATTGCTTTTACATTAATACAATTACTATTTGTTGTCATGCCGCGAAGCGGCAGGCGAATTTTTCGATTTTGCACTGTGGATGGCCTGTTTATTTTGACTGTTGCAAGCATTTGGACAGCTGTACGTCCGACCGTTTGGGAGGGGGGCCAAAACATAGTCTCAGGACCTTTGGGGGGACAAGGCCTTTGCCCCCTGGATTCCGCCCTTGGCGATAAGCTTAACTTGAACGAAACGGACTCTAGACGCATATGTTCTTTAGAAACGGACAATTTTGTATTCAAATCTTGTAAAAAGCTTCATTCTGGTTTCCATTAACTCTTGAAAATCTATAATATTATCGCCAAATCAGGAACCTTATTTTTCTTGGGAATATATCGTATACTAAAACTTTCATACTAAAACATTTCAAAACATCTTAAGATGTTTTAAAACATTTCGCGCTCAATAATCCATCGTGAAAACGGTTACTGAGAGCAGGACAATCAATCGTCAATGCAGGCCAAAGTTTTGAGCTTTGAGCTAGAGCTTCACTGCACGTGGCTGGTGCACACTGCACATCGCACAATCTACACATGATAAAGAGCCCATGATACCGCGCTTCGCGTGGTCTCAGGGGAGGGCGGCCGCCCCCTTGGCTACGTGCCTGCGTGCAACCACGAAGGGCCCGTGTGGCTCACTGTTGCACTCTCATTTGATAAATTATGTCTTTACAATATGAAGGTATAAAATTTACATTAAAAATAAAAATAACCACCGACGCTTTTCAGCCGATAGTAATGACGTGTACCTAACGCAAGTCACCACATTGAATGATTGAATGTAGCGCGTCATGCGTCATATTCGTCGTTCAAGTTCCTCCAGCATATAGGGTTGTTAAAACTTTGAATTCCCGGTAGTCTCCTTGGAACTTTTATCCCGGAAATGAGGGTAACTTCGAGGGTCAATTTCTAGTCTTCTATGCAAAAGATCATGCATGATTATACCAGGTGACGAATGACGTAGCTTGAACTTTCTCGTCATACATGCAAATATTATAAACTATCTTTCACAAACAAACACACATTATGCGTCCTTGTTGTAACATGGTCCTTAGTCATTGGTCACTATTCAAATGATGACAATTTGCGAGAGTTTTAAAGGGAGATATTCGGGTATTTACATATTATAAACTTGATAACCGCTTATAAGGAAGGAAAAATTATTCAAAACAGAGTCAATACAAACAACAGTCTCATGCAATGTAATCTAGTCATGATAAAATGAGACAAAAGAGACTTTTGATGCGTGTATATTTTAGTTTCATTTTCTCATTGATTATATCATATAGAAGCCGTTTTCACGATGGATTATTGCGATGAAAAGATTCTGAATCTTTCTGGGAAATGTTGTAAAATGTCTAAGTATGCAAGTTTTAGTATATGATATAATCCAAAAAATAAATTACTGATTTAAGCGATATTATCACTATTCAATAATAATGAAAACATGAAATGATCTCATAACAAGTTTATGATACACAATTGACCGTTCCTAAAGAACATATGCGTCTAGAGTCCATTCGCTCAGTTAAGCATAACATCATATCAGTTACTCAATCTGGCAGCGTCATGGATCACAACTCGGTCTTTGCATTGCGCCATGATGTGCCAGAATCGATTCGCTGGCCATTGCATTGGGTGAGTCCATTATGGTGTCAACTGAGGGGGAGTCCGTGGAGCGACCAATAGCGTGCCAGGCCACAGAATGTTTCGGAATCTTTTGAGAAGCTTCAGTCAGTGGAGATCTGGCATCACAATTAACCTTTACACAACTATTTTGCTAATTACCACGCCACCAAACCGCAATTTTGTAACATATTTATTCATGTCAACATATTACAAAATTATTAGGGGCATTTGAAGACAAAAATTGCATGCATAAATTATGTAGTTAAGGAATAGATCAATATACTACAACTTGCATACCAAAAGATTTGAAAACATTTCAGGAAGATTCAGAATCTTTTCAGCGCAGTAATCCATCGTGAAAACGGTTAGCATGAGGATGTAGTTTTTATTGACTCTGTTTTACATTATGAGCCTAAAAACGCTATCCTACATTATAGAACAATTGTTCCTTAAGCAAAAAAGATTGGTTTTAGGTAAAAATGCCTCAGCTATTTTTATAATAAGCATTTATTTCTTATCTGTATTAGAGACATATTCCATCATCAGACAGTTGACACTTTGTGGAAAACTTCTGCGAAAGTAACTTTATCGGAGCGTAATGAGTAAACACACGCTTTAATCGACTCTTAGCTTCCGTCACATCTCGTCCTATATGCTTGACTAGTGTGGGGAGTCAATACACTTTCAGCGCTTACCAGTAACTGGTAATGACTTTAATCGTTTTAGTGCGGACTCGCGTCGTCGTTGCCGGCCTGGCTCTCAGCAGGCCGGCCTGGCTCTCACCCCCCCCCCACGCCTGCTCGGCATACACGCCCGTCATGTATATTTACATTGCACATTGCTTAGTTAAGGACGGCAGCAGGCTGGCACTGCGAACCACGCACGGCTCCGCCAGCGTAGTGACTTCTCGTCTCGCTGGTGTAATCCTAGTCAGAAACGTGTCGTGACCCCAATACAAAGTGGCGCAGTTTTGCAGCGGTCAGTGCACTGGACCACTGCGACCGAGACATTTGACATAAACCACACAATAGTTCACCTCTCTCTCTCTCGGTAAACGTCAGTAGCGCCGGTGCCCGTATCCTAGTGGTGGATTTACGGTAGAGCAAAAACAGACCAATTGCCTTACCAAAACGAAAGTGGTGTGATTTTATCTTCTGGGAAGTCGTGACTTTCCTCCCCCGGCTCTACGACTCTATGCGCTGACGACCCCACGGCCCACGCCGCCCCCTTCCCGCTCACCGAATTTTCGCGCTGACGACCCAATGCCACCCCACCCCTCTCTCTCAACGATTCCTTCCCCGGTCAACAACATTTTGCTGAAAACGGAGCGAATTTTGTTTCCCCTAAGCTGGAAAGTTCGTTCCGCCACTGCCCGTATCACTATCGCCAACGCAATAAGCAGTCCGGAGGTAGGCCTCAGCGCGGTATAAAACACCTGCCCAGCTGGCAGTGAGGGAGGTGAGCCAGTCCGGAGGTAGGCCTCAGCGCGGTATAAAACACCTGCCCAGCTGGCAGTGAGGGAGGTGAGCCAGTCCGGAGGTAGGCCTCAGCGCGGTA
>VOPJ01005587.1:14352-68163 GCA_014673585.1 Semibalanus balanoides
GAGACGGAGACGGAGACGGAGACGGAGACGGAGACGGAGACGGAGACGGAGATGGAGACGGAGGCGGAGACGGAGACCATAGAAGGTCTCATGGATGTTGCTTGACGCTTGTAAACGAACACTCTTTAATATGAACGCACATTGCAGATGCTTCGAGACATTTTCATTACAATGGTTTACACTGACTATTCACTATTTCAAGAGTGTGATACTGTCGAACCTGGCGCGCCAGCATAAATTCATTTAAGTATCTTAAGTATCGTGTTAACCTGGCATTGGCTGGGGTCTCAGCCAAACGCCATTGGCTAGGGGGGGGGGGCGTTATTCGCCCCTCGTTATCTGCTGAACCAATTACCACAGCGAGACTCGCAAGTCGGCAATCGTAAGCTCTCAATGAGACCACTCTAAAACACATGCCAAATTCTATAAATAAGGTCACATGTCATGTCACAGTCAGGTCAAAGGTCAAGTGTTAGATATTTGAGTTTGTTGGAACATACTTTCCATCCAAAGCCTTAGATTGAGACATGTATCGCACAAGGTGATGTCAAATGTATGATGCATCTCCCGTATATGCAAAAGTGAAATTGTAAGCAACGGTCAAGGTCAAGATCAGGTCAAATCAGGTCACTATTGGCAAGACGTCATGCGACACAAGGGTTATCTTACACATATAATTCGATGGTATCAGCCATTTTCACACCTGACCCGTTATGAGGTCAAGGTTAGGTCACAAAAGGTCAAAATTTGAAATGGATAAATATAAATACAAAATGCATGTTTCTTAACCAGTTTTGTCTTAGAAATACAGTAATGCCATTCATTTTTCTGTATCTGGTCAAAAATCCCCAAATCGTTCTTTAAAAGATTACGTCATGAGGTACTCATTCTTAGGACAGTCAGTGATTCAAAAATAAAGATATTGCTTTACAATTTGGTTTGGGTATCGTGCATATTTGATTTTCTTACATATCTCCCATTTTTTGAAAATGTAAAACTGTTGATTTTGTGCGCATTTCCTTCCATTTTTATTTTATTTTGGGGGATGATTTTTTACAAATCGGAGATAGCTATTTCTTACCCTTTGACATTTATTATCTTTTAACGTTTTTTAATTGCATTTTATTCTAGGAATGGCCTTTGTGCAACCTGTCAGAGTTTAGCTGATATAGTCATCAAAGTCGTGTGTAGTGACGTCACGAAATTTGATATGCGTAAGTCGAAAAAATCGTTGATTTTTTGCACTGAAGACGTCAAATTGATGTAGGAGAATGTACCCGAAGTTTTGCGTTGATAGAGCTGTTCGTTTTTTAGCTATCGTGAAAAGCCCTGAGGGGGTGCGTTTTTCGCTCCCCCCAGCCAATATGGCGGGTTGAGCGCATGCGTGTTTCATACCGTGTGTGTGTGTGTGTGTGTGTTCTCAACAACCCGCCGCTAGAAACCGGACAAGCCGGAATAATCCGAAACAACTTCCCCGAACCTCCAGGCCGGATTCTCTGCAAGAAGACCACCGAGCCTTAACAACCGTCCACGCGCCACGTGCTCGGCTCACATGGCACGCGAGGTGTCGCGCTATCCCGTCATCAGGTTCCCCGAGCCCCACCGCTCGGCTCACGTCCTATTCTGCGAACGGCGCGGCGTCTGTGGCAGCACTTGACATTGACCTCCGCGTGCTCGGCTGCTCGGCTGCTCGGCTGCTCGGCTGCTCGGCTGCTGCTCGGCTGCTGCTCGGCTGCTGCTCGGCCCGACCGCTGCTGCAGGCCACCGTGCAGCTCGGGGGAGGCTGCTGCGGAGAAGGTGGTGGTGGAGGGTGCCGAGGGTGTCATGGTTTCATGGTGTCGTACCGGGCAGCGGGGACGTGGTGGTGCAGGTGGTGATGGTGGAGGTACAGCTGGTGATGGTGGTGGTACAGGTGGTGAGGTGGAGGTAAGCGGTGAATGGGTGGTGGTTACAGGGTGGTGATGGTGGAGGTACAGCTTGGTATGGGTGGGAGGTAAGCTGTGTGATGATTGAGGCTGTGTGATGGTGGAGGTGCAGTTGGTGAACGGTGGAGATATAGGTGGTGATGGTGGGAGGTACAGCTGGTGATGGTGGTGGTACGGTGGTGATGTGGAGTACAGCTGGTGATGGGGTGGTTGGCAGGTGGTTATGGTGGAGGTACAGCTGGTGAATGGTGGAGGTAACAGCTGGGTTGATGATTGAGCTGTGATGGTGGAGGTGCAGTTGGTGACGGTGGAGATATAGTGGTGATGGTGGAGGGTACAGGATGTGGATGGTGGAGGGTACAGGTGGTGATGGTGGTGGTAGCGGTGGTGATGGTGGTGGTACAGGTGGTGATGGTGGAGGTACAGGTTGTGAATGGGTGGTGGTATAGGTGGTGATGGTGGAGGTACAGCCTGGTGATGGTGGGGGTACAGGTGGTGATGGTGGAGGTACAGTGTGATGATGAGATATAGGTGGTATGGTGGAGGTTACAAGCTGGTGATGATGGAGATATAGGTGGTGATGGTGGAGGTACAGCTGGTGATGGTGGAGGTACAGGTGGTGATGGTGGAGATACAGCTGGTGATGGTGGAGGTACAGCTGGTGATGGTGGAGGTACAGCTGGTGACGGTGGAGATACAGCTGGTGATGGTGGAGGTACAGCTGGTGATGATGGAGATATAGGTGGTGATGGGGAGGTACAGCTGGTGGATCGGTGGAGGTACAGCTGGTGATGATGGGGTACAGCTGTGATGGTGGAGGTACGCTGGTGATGTGGAGGTACAGGGTGATGGTGGAGGTACATGCTGGTGATGATGGAGGTACGACTGGTGATGGTGGAGGTACGCTGTGATGGTGGAGATATAGGTGGTGATGGTGGAGGTACGCTGTGATGGTGGAGATAGCTTGGTGATGGTTGGGATATAGGTGGTGATGGTGGAGGTGACAGCTGGTGATGTGGGAATATAGGTGGTGATGGGGAGACAGCTGGTGGATGGGTGGAGGTACAGCTGGTGGACGGTGGAGAGTACAGCTGGTGTTTTTTTTGTTAGTGATTGGAGGTAGTGGTGGTGGTGCTGGAGTGATGATAGTGAAGGGTGTGTCGGGCCGTGGGGGATGTTGCTGCAGGTAATGGCAGTAGTGGTGGTGGTGCTGGAGCTGATGATAGTGAAGGTTGTGTCGGCGCGGGGGATGTTGCTGCAGGTAATGGCAGTAGTGGTGGTGGTGCTGGAGCTGATGATATGTGAAGGTTGTGTCGGCGCGGGGGATGTTGCTTCAGTAATGGCAGTTGGTGTGGGTGCTGAGCTGATGATGGTGAAGGGTGTTCGGCCGCGGGGATGTTGCTTGCAGTAGGGCCAGTAGTGGTGGTGGTGCTGGAGCTGATGATAGTGAAGGGTGTGTCGGCGCGGGGGATGTTGCTGCAGGTAATGGCAGTAGCGGTGATGAAAGTGATGACCTTGGGCCTGAGTTGGCAGCGGTGTGAAGGTCAAAAGAGGGTCTTCACTAGTATCAGTCCAGGAAGTTCAGCTCAGTACTAGGCCGAAAGTTCCGCCCAAGCCCCGAAGCGCCGAGCGTCGAGGCTTCCTAACATAAGAGCCGAAATATCTTATGTTATTTTCTATTTCGATTCCGAAATATCGCCAGATTCTGTTGCAATGATGCGAAATAAAACGGCTACCGTAACTGATAATATGAAATGAACAAATGTCTAAGACTAAACGTGTTTGAGTTGTAAAGACGTCATTTTTAAGATGACATTTTTCAACCAGCACATTAGCCGTTTTCACGATGGATTATTTTGCGCGAAATGTTTTTAAACATTTAAAAGTTTTTAGTAGTAGCCGTTTTCACGATGGACTAATTTACGAAAAATGTTTTAACCCTCGCCCTACTGGACGATAGGGTAAGGGTTAAAACGTTTGTCGCAAATTAGTCTATCGTGAAAATGGCTACAACTAAATCATTTTAAAACATTTTAAAATGTTAAAAACATTTCGCGCAAAATAATCCATCGTGAAAACGGCTATTGTTAAACTTCGTGCATTTTTCTTTAATTCAGTTCAATAATGATTCAAACTCCCAAGTTTAACTAATTTTAACTCATGTGGAATAACGAGTCAACAACCCAACAAGCTAATAACCGTTTTCACGAAGGTTTTATTTGCCGGATGATTGAGACGTTTGAGGCGTTTGGTTGAAATGGGGAGAGGGTTGGGGACCAGTGTTACTGCTATGGCCGTGTGACACGGTGTTAGGTCAAAATTTGTAAAATTCACAAATTAACAAATTCCCCCCATTTCAACCAAACGCCTCAATCGCCCCAAACACCCCAAACGCCCAAAACGCCCAAAACGCCCCAAACGCCCCAAACGCCCCAAACGCCCCAAACGACCCAAACGACCCAAACGACCCAAACGCCCCAAACGACCCAAACGACCCAAACGACCCAAACGACCCAATCACCCGGTAAATAAATTATTCGTGAAGACGGCTAATAATGTTATATAATTTTGTTCAGGTGTATTTCTGTAGTAAGTACAGAACTACCACATAATCGTTTCACGACGTCTCGCCTGTGATATATTACCAAATAATGAATGCTGACACATGTCTTTACTATCTTATGTCAGAGCGCTGAAGCCACCATTACATAATCAATCCAGCCGAAGACGAACGTCTGGTTTCGGGGAAATGACGTAGCAATTCGCAGAGGCAGCAGGTGTGGAGGCGTGGAAAGCCCTTGAAACGAGGTGAGCCGGGGAAGACCCTGAGCTCTGGAGAGTCAAGATGCTCTTCTGGAGACATAGCTGGAGTTTCCCTTGCGGATGGTGCGGCCTCTAACGCTGGCATATCAACTATGTGGTTGTCCCACCAATGAATGGTCATTGTTCATTTTGAAGGTAATCTAACGATAACAGGATCATATTTTTCCAGCTGAACAGTGAGCACTAACCAATTTTGACACATCAACTACTATACGCGCTTCAGACATGGACGTTTCAGACATGTGTGATTTCTGAACCGTGACATATCTGAAACGTACTAAATTGCTGCTCCAGTCACTCCTATTTTTACTTAGTTTGCATACGACATTGTGTTGTATGTCCAAACCCTAAATATTTGATAACATTCAGCACAAGATAAAATCATTGTTGCCGACATAAGTTACGACATTCATTATAACAGTGCATGGAAGACACAACATGTCTCTGTTTTTATTGCGGCATTCTGTTAGAAAAGTGATCAGTTCATTGATCCTCTGATAAAACGTGTCACCTACACCCAAAGTCGGGAAATTCCATGTGTTGTTGCAAAACAGATATCAAATATCGAAAAAGTTATACTTAAATGAATATACTCATGTAGGTACCTACCTATCCAACAGATGCTGCTTACCTCATACAATTCTGGTGGAGACGTCAGAGTTCAGACATTTAGATAAAGGGCATTCACTCAGGGAACATTACAATGATACGCGTCACGATAGGTATACGTTTATCATTTGCGAATTCAGCAGCTTGGCAACATGACTATGCAGGATGCAGCACATTGTATGCGCAACACAATGTCAACAACTGACAAACTGTGGAAGTATCATTAGAGGGTGACGTGCTTTAAGGTCTGTATTTGATACAACAGACGTCAATTATATGTTTAACATTGCATGTAAATAAAATGCTAAGCTTTCTAAAAATATGATTTACAGGAGATAATTTCTGTAGAAAAATTGTGTGTACCGCTTTCATTGCGTGAATATAAAAAACGAATGTTCTTCGTTCTTTCAATACCTGCCTATTTTTAGAAATCTGCAGACAAATAAGCGGTCATTTAAGTCGTCACATAAGGTACGTTTCCGACAGGTCTGACTGAGACAGGACAGGTCTGTCTCAGTCCAGCAAATAATGTGACGTGTCTGACACGTCACTTCTGTCACAGCCAAGAAGAAATGTTACAACTTACCATGAGTAAAGCGCTCATAGAACTTTACAATGCACGATTGGGTAACTGCACTTCGGTGTTTCTTTGTGCAACTAAGTCTGATTACTACAGCTTTTTTCGATGACTGTTTATTTTGCAACAACAAATATAATTTCCCGACTTGGGTGTAGGTGACACGTTTTATCAGAGGAGCAATGAGCAATGATCAGATCACTCTTCTAACCGAATGCCGCAACAAAAACCGATACATGTTGTGTCTTCACGCACTGTAATTGAATGTCATAACTTAAGTCGCAGCAATGATGTTCATTCTTGTTGCTCATGTTATCCAAATTTTAGGCCATTTGATAACACTAAATTCGGTATGCAACTAAGTAAAAAATATAGTCTGGAGCAGGGAACTTGCTACATTTCAGACATGTCAGGTCAGTTATCACACATCTCTGAAACGTCCAACGCTCAGCTCAGCCAACAGGATGAGGTCACCTTGTGCCTTCCCTCCCATGACTGGCACTCCCTCGTTTCTTCTCACCCCATGCACCTCTCGGCCGTGAATGCTTATGTACCCAGCGAGCCCTTGAACCCTCTGCGAACCCTCCAATTTCCTCCGTTCATGCCGGCACGTCGGGTGCAGAATTTCCTCTTCGGCCACCGACCAATCAGAGGCCACCCCACGTCATGACGTCACAGCAAAGTTCAGTGTCAAGGTCAATGCCACGCCGGCCCGCTGCCGCCGCTGCAACGGTTGCGGCCACGCCGCGGGCCACCACAGACCGCCAGGGAGACATTTCCGGCGTCGGCGAGGGGCTAGCGGACAAGGGCCGACTCGAGAGAGCGTTGCCCCCATCTGCAGAGGACCCTTGACCTTTGCCGTTGCCATTGGGGTTCAAACTGCCGCGATAGCATCGTATAGCTGTCTGCTCATGGGTGGCGGTGTCGTCGACTGCTGTCACGCCGAATTTGGGCGTCTGGATCTCACGCGGCGAAAGGACCGCTCCTTCTTATGCACATCGATGTTGCATTGTCCTGTGGCAAGGACAGTGAACCCGGAACTATAGTCATCGACTCGTACTATGTGATACGGTGGTAGGAGTTCTCTCGAATAAAATGTCTCATGATATGACGCTTGAGGACTTTGAGCCGTCTCATCTTCTTAAACAGCTTTACTATGTCCGTCGTTGCTGGCCATGACCGACAGTGTCCGTGACCGTGACCGTGAAAGTGTCCGTGACCGTGACCGTGAAAGTGCCCGTGCCTGTGACCGTGACCGTGAAAGTGTCCGTGCCTGTGGCAGTGGCCGTACCTGTGACCACGACCATGACAATGAGACCATGAACGTGACCGTGACCGTGAACTTGAACTACAGCTATTGTCGTAGGTTAGGTTGTAACGGCTAGTTTAACCGCAACTGCACCCTTTGAGCTGGGAATGACTCATCCTACATCATTCGACTTGTGACGGTGGTCTTGATTACGCCAGCCACACTTCTGGACTCAGCTGTAACTTTGTGCCCGTGTGTAACTGCAGAAGACGTATTCAGTATTCACTCCTCTTTTTACTCTGCGTCTTGGAAAATAAAATACACAATACACATAGCGAATACTTTTGTTTTTCTTTGTCTTCGTTACTACTGTGTTTATTTCGTTTGTCTTCAGGCATGACACAAGGTCAAGGAGTAGGTTCTCAGTATACGAGGCACTCCACCCTAGACTAAAATCATATGCAATCCATATATCATACCGCCCTAGCTCAGCTCTCCTCGGCGCTGGCAGATGACCTCTGGTGACCTCTGCACCTCCCTGTCCTCTCCCATCTCACCGCTGCTCATCTCCGGTCGGTGAACCCTCACTCCATGTGTCCATCTCTTCTCTCTTCTCGCCTGCCACTGAGCGAGAGACGTTCCCCGAACACCGCCTCCGCGTGCCGCCTCCGTGGACTTTCTGTGCGCGACCGCGGGGCCTCCCTGCAGTCAGGTCTCTGGGAACACCGCATGGCAGAGGGGCCCCGTTCGGGTGCCGAATGCCTCCTTGTACAGCCAGGCGCGGGCACTGGCCGGGCGCAGCCACCTACGCTACTCTTCAGTCTCCACTCGCCTAGTCGAAAAACACTTCACACCTGACGCCTGACACTGGTGCAGGATCTGCATGCTGGCTGGCGAGGCAGGCGATGAAAACATCAAACACGTGTGATCCACCGGCACGATAGGCTGAAGGTGAGCCAATGGCGACGTGAGGTGAGCTCGGCGTGAAGTGTTTAATGTTCAGTGGAAGGCCGCTGTCAGGAAGGCCGCTGACAGCGCTGGCGCTGCTTCTAAACAGGGCTGCTTCACAATTCACTGGTCTGCGCCAGCGCATTGGTCGAAACTCAGCATAATGGCTGGAATGGGCGTGATTACAGTGCTTTAGTTTGACTGGGAAGAGATGCAGAACCACGTGTCATTGCCACAGTACGCACTGCGTAGTGAACCGTACAGAAATACAATTATTTCCTCGGCCATCGCGCATCTGTCTGCACTGCAAGAGCACCATTCGAAAGAGGTCAGTGTCCTGTGATACCGATCTGATTCAAGGCTTCAAGATTCAGATAATTTATGCAAAAACCTTTTAGCATTTAGGTACTAGTGTTAGCTACCCCGTCCGCTCCGCTGGACGATTTATGTATGTGGACTACATTTTGTTTTATTTTCCCGTCGAATGACTCTCTTGCGCCACCTGTCATATGTGCTGACTGCGCCACCTACCAGCGCTACATCATATTCGCTTGCTGTTCGACGTACTTGTAGTTTAAGTTCCGCTAGCAGATGGTGTATCTGGTATCATACGAAAAAATGATAATCGTGTTATTGTTATAAACACAGACATTATCTTAACGTGAAGGAGGACAGTTTTATGTTGGGAAATGAGGGGCAGTTGTCTTGCAATCTGCAAAATGAATTTATCATCCATCATTAGTACCATGGATCAGAGCTGGTTTCTGCGCCTGCGCACAGGCGCGGAAACCAGCTGCAGGACACAGACTTAAGTCACAAGCCAGCCGGTAGGAACATTTTGGGATGTTGGTAGCATGACTGTAGGGTAATGAGATGATTTACAACCATTTACGTGTTCGGATGAATTAGATATGCAAATTTCCAGATCGACAGTTATATTAACAGGCGTTTTATTTCCTGTATGCTAGTATGCGCGTATGTAGTAATACAATATGCCATCGATAGTTGTGTACCATTGTAGGTTAGCTTAAATCAATTATGCTTCATGTCAAAGGACAACATTGTATGTATCGCAACCTTTACCGGTACGGTCGTGGTCGCACTTTACCGGTACATCGCATCTACGTTACAATGTCTGTGAGTCATTATTTGAAAACATTTTTGATGGAAACATAATTTATGGACACCCATGCTAGTCGGCAACCGGGACAAAACATAATCACAATAATCAAGGAAATTGTCAGCAATGGCACTGAAACGAACCACCTGCTTCATTTGCATAGTTGTTCAAATGCGATAAGCAGAACCAAACAAAAACCCAAAGTCAAACTAACTGCGTGGTGCACACGCATGATGCATTAATAACTAATAATAGCCGTTTGCACCGATTGCTTATTTGCGCGAAATATTTTTTAACATTTTAAAATGTTTTAAATATTTTAGTAGTAGCCGTCTCCACGATGGGACTAATTTGCGAGAAATGTTTTAGCCCTCGCCCTACGGTCCCGTAGGGCGAGGGTTAAAACATTTTTTCGTCAATTAGTCCATCGTGAAAGCGACTTCTACTAAAACATTTTAAAACATTTTAAAATGTTTTAAAACATTTTGCGCAAAATAATCCATCGTGAAAACGGCTAATACCTACCTTGACTTTTATTGTATTCATTCGTTCATCTTGTAGCCAGGAATGCCAGGATCGTGCGCCAAAGAACCATCAGAGTTACAGGGATCTTTCAGCTATAATAAGGGAATTATGATGTATATTTTGTTATATTTATGCTCTTATATGACAAGACACGACAGGAACGTATTATTGGATTATTGTTGACCAGAAGCAAACTTATCAGGCTTTCTCGTGAAAAATAAGGTCATTCAATTGGACACTGCTTGTTGGTGTGAATAGTTTGGTGAATTTAATCATGTCCATCATTGCTGCCCTATATAGGAGGAAAATAGCGCAGTAGCGAAAGCAAGCGCTTCATTAATCAAGTAAAAACGATCCAAAATATGCAACTGCGCTGGTCAAACTGCGCTGCAATACACAATCGCAATACATGGAAACTCTACTTATGAATGACTTACGGTACCCATCACATTTTCTTTCGTTGGGAACTACCATGCTGAGTAAAAACGTAAAAAGGTACCCGATAAAACTTCAAACTGTCGCAGACATTAGAGGTGCGCCGGGCTGGTCACGCAGTCATCATATATATCCGCCGGGCTGTTCACGGAAGGTCTGCCGGTTCCGTTACCCGCGTGGGTGCATCCTCACGTGACCTCGAGTGACTCCACTCACGTTCACCGGGTCTCGAGCTGGCTGCGACCGTGAATTCGTGAGTGACTCACCGCCGCCGGATGGACAAGCAGGCCAGTCAGAACTCAGAACTCAGAACTCAGAACTCAGAACTCAGGAGTGAGGAGTGGTCCCTACGCCGTGCTGTCAGTTCCCGTCAGAGACAGTGACAGTGTCCGCCCCGCAGCTGGCCGCACCTTCAGAGACAGTAGAGACAGGTGGCACCACTGTCAGAGACAGGTGACAGTGGGCACCGTCCGCCCCGCCTGGCCGCACCTTCAGAGAGACTCAGAGACAGGTGGCACCACTGTCAGAGACAGGTGACAGTGGGCACCGTCCGCCCCGCCTGGCCGCACCTTCAGAGACAGTGACAGTGGGGGACTGTCCGCCCCGCAGCTGGCTGCACCTTCAGAGACAGAAGAGACAGGTGACACCATCGTCAGCGACAGTGACAGTGGGGGCTGGAGACTGTCCGCCCCGCCTGGCCGCACCTTGAAGTAATGTGATGATGTGATGTAACGCAAGGAGACACGTAAAATGCTGTGTAATGTGTTCATTTCTGGATAGTTATGATGTGTATAACAATATAACATTACTAAGTCATTAGTTGTAGAATCGTGAGACTTTCGTCGGTGATTGTTTGACGATGCTGCATGGAAGTCCAATTACGAGTGAGCCCCTTCTTTCTAAATAGCCGTTTTCCCGATAGATTATTTTGCGCGATTTTTTTTTTTAACATTTTAAAATGTTTTAATAGTAGCCGTTTTCACGATGGACTAATTTGTGAGATATGTTTTAACCCTCGCCCTACGGTCCCGTAGGAAGAGGGAAAAAACATTTTTTTTTGCAAAATTGTCTATCGTGAAAACGGCTACTACTAAAACATTTTAAAATGTTTTAAACATTTCGCGCAAAATAATCCATCGTGAAAACGGCTAATATGTGTGCAATATGATTGTGAGCAAATCGTGTTTGCTCATAATCATGTTAGTTATCGTAATTAAGTTAGCAAATTTTCCATTTTGGATGATAAAGTTGGAAAATTTCCAGTTTCTTGTAGTTGTAGGTACTGCGCATCTTTTCAGTCTAGCTTAGCTACGTTCGCATATTCAAATGACGTCACATGATAAGATGTTTCCGACCTTCGGCTATCGGACATTGAAAACCACACAAAAATCCCTGGCATTTTTCCAGACCTTGGCTCTCTCCCTCTCGGTGACCGCGGTGCAGCGTGCTCTGTCCTCGACCGTGAAAGCGAGCCATCTGTCAGTCCATGTTTGAACGAACCGGTTCCTCGCTTCTCCCCAGTGAAGACGCTCTCCTTTGCTACACTTCGACCTCTCGCCGACTCGCCGACAGCTACGATCCTCAGGTCCTGCCATCCTCCTGTCAGCATGCCCCTCCCCAGGTGGCGGCGGCGGCGGCGTCTGCGGCAGCTGCCGGGGAATGATCCCCTCCCTCCCGTCCGTCAGCGTGCCCCTCTCCTCCTCTGGGGGGTGCCGGCTGGTGCCGGGGGTCGGTCCTTTGGTGGCCTGTCCGTGCAGCACTGCAGCGCCCGGCTGCCGCTGCCGGCGCCCTGCGCCAAGGTCAGCTGGCTGGACAGGGCCAGTGCCGGCGCGGAAGCCTCAGTGCCTGACCAGTGGCCAACCGGTGTGAGCGCGTTGAGGAGCACGTCCTCTCTCTCACCGCGTCACGTGTCTGATCGTCGTCCCAGAGAGATCCTCCGAGTCTCCCGATGGTGATGACAAAGCTGCTGCATGACCCGTTCGGGTCCAACATCATGATGCCGCCGCTGAAGCAGAGCCTGCTGCCCTGCACGACGTGAGTATTCTGCAGGTTGAAGAGCATGATGCCCTTTGGCTAGTCAGGTTCTATACACTTGTAATATATTTGATCCCCACGTGTTTCCCTTGGTTTAATTTTCCACTGTGACATGATCCCAAAACGGCTTTGTGGAGAATTGGAGATGAATATGACACTCATTTTCGACGATTATCAGTATCGTCTTTTCCTGAATTATTCTGATTCTGCTGTTTTAAATTATATTGTATTGGGAGCTTGGTGTGCTGTGTTTCTAAGTGACCTTTCGTCACCGTCTCCACCATCGTAGTCCGTAGACCTCTGCAGCCCCTGCCTCGCCTGGTGCACCTGCCCCGCTATCTCAACCCTCGTCTTGGTGCCAAGGGAGGCGGCGGACGGAGCTTCCGTGCCCATGTTGGTCAAGGTTTATGTCTCAGGTTGGTCAAGGTTTATGTCTCAGGATTAGTGAATTCGTTAGTTCCGCATCAGGACGTCGTCAAGGGTGTGAATCTCTGACGTTATATCATCGTCACAGACGGCATGTAAATGAGTTTATACAATGGTGTTATAACGGCGAGATATTAGAGGCCCACATTCCTGACCAAACTCAAATGAATTTGCATGTATTTATGGTAGTTTTTTATGTCAGCAGACGACGGTTCATGACGTGGTCATGAATTGCATGATATCTTTGTGCTTGGCAAGTTGAATAACTACCTTGCTGAGTGATGCCACCTACCGGAGCATATATGAGCGTCGAGTCTTCTTCACTGCATGTAACAGGCTTTGCGTGCCCCGACTATTTTTAGAACTCCTTGAGCACCCAAGGCTTTTGAATGTAACGTTGTTTAAATATCATTGCTCAAATTATGCAGAAAGCTCAACTACATAGTACATATACAGTACCTACATACATGCACGTGCGCGTGCGCGTGCAAATGCTGCATTATTACAAAACTCAGTTTTATGCGTTATGGAGTTGAAATGAAAATATATTTGTGGTTTATTTGGGCAATAATACGATCAACTAACAAGATAATAATGCCTAATGGCGTTCAGGTCTTAGTTGAGGATGATTATTTACGTAATTAACGAAAAGTGGTGGAAAATATTTCAAGATATTAATCGTTCTTTTATCGTATTACCTATCGGCTATATCTCCTCTCTGCAACAACTTCAACAAGGAACAACACTTCAACAGGCAGTTTTAGTAACATCCTGGGCAAACGTAAACGAACTTAAATAAAACAAAACCAAAACGACTTTAAATTCGCAAAGCATGCGTGTGCGAGTTAAATTTTAACATTTTTAATACTTACTTTTCAAGAAGCTGGAGTTCCGGTCATCTGCTTCGTGAAGCTTATTTGGGCCTTTGGTGTAACTATTTGGCGAGTTACATTACTGTTATTTTTTGTTCCACGGAAGGAATGGCATTATACCATCAACCTTATACATTAACGATATGCTGGGAAATCTATAGCTCACAATTTAGCATACACACATCACGTGTTCTACTCCTCATCGTCCAGGAATCGCTGGCCGGTGACGTTTCGTCGCCGCTTCCCTGAACTCCCCCGGCGTGTCCGCATGTGCAGTCGGACCGGACCGGTGGTATTAGAGCTCCGCCCGACGCCGGCGTGCGGTTTGACCATGACCACGGTCGCCACTGCATACTGATGGGCCTCGGCCATCCTGCCGGCTGTCCTGCCAGCGGGTTCTGCCGGCCGGCGACCGATCGCCGGGTCAGGCAGGACAGGAAACAGGTCCTATCCGCTGCAGGCAGCGCCGCCTGACCGTGACGGCTGCCATGGCGACAGGGTGTCTTGGTGTTAGGGTGAACAGAGCGGTAGTGCTGGTGCACTGGTGCGGTGTGTGACGCGTTTCGGGTGGGATAAGTCAGCCAATAGTCAAATGACAAAAGTCTTTACTAGCAGATGCAACTTTTCGCTGGTTTTGTGAGATGGAAAGCTTGAAGGCTTTCAGAAAAGTGGCTCCAATATCATAACAATTTCCTCCTATGGCGACCATACATGATCGCCGAGCGAATGGCGTCGTGTCTGCGCTAAGCCAAGCAAACCAGGTTGAGCTCTTTGCAGACCGGCTTGGCAGCCGTAATTCGCATCCGTGTTGTATCGTAGGTCCCGGTTCGAATCTCAGGGACACCGAGCCGTTGAACTGCCTCTTCCGATACATCCGTGGTCGAGCATTAGTGCACACATACAAATACGAGTGTCGCTGTAATTGGCTGCATTTTCCTGCTATCGAGTAGCTCAGAAATAACTAACCAAATAACTCGTGCCGCCTCGGGCCGGGCAGGCGGCCGTGAATTGCAGGCTCCTCAGTGCTCATCTCTCATCTCTCGCTTGCCTCTCTGGCGGCGCCGCTTCACACCCCTCGCCAAGGCTAAGTGGATAATGACGGTCCGGTCCGGCTCTCCTGGCTGATGAACGGGACAGAATAAACAACACGACTGACTGGCTGAGACCGCAGGCTGAGTAGAGGAGACGCAGCGATCCCTGTCTCGCCCTAGCCTCGCCGCCCGAGCTCGCCCTTCCTCGCCGCCAAGTGTCTAGTCTCGCCCTTGTTCCGGCTGCCTCGCTGCCTTGTCTCGCCCTGTCAGCTGCCTGCGCTGATCGCTGCCTACCTCTTCCCTGCCCTGCTGTCCGCGACGGCTACTGGTTGCTGACATGCATGTGGAACGGAGCTGTTGGTTAACCAAATAAACCGACACGATTAGCAATTTAAATTAGCAGCCAAAGGCCTCTCCTGACAGGTGTTTAGCCGATGATGAAGGGGAAGTAATCAGATGCATTGCAGACAAATGATGGCTTTTGCTGATGGTTATTGTGCTGTTTACGTGGCGGTCATAGCTCAGTGGTGAATGGATGCCGCTTGCTCCCTTCCTCATTTTCTGCCTCGGCAATTCATTCGTCCTTGTGCTAGGCTGTGGCTGAATGTATTACTGCAGTCTGCAGCCCATCGTGAGTTTTATTTCGAAACAACAACAATAAAGATCGCAAGCCAGTAACTGCCACCTAACTGGACGTCCAACATTAACAGTAAGCAGCTAAATTGCATAGATTCCAAGCATACAAGTCGAAGACAAAATCTGGTGGTATTTCATGCAATTGTGCAGGATCATGTTGGATTGCAGAAAATCCACGCGGTAGAGCGGAGATTGTTGGTAGATGGCATACCACACCCAGCATCGGAATGATATTGCGCTTAACATTGTGACCATTAAGTGTATTACAAAATGTCGGTTTTATCCCTAGTAGCACATAACATTGTCACAACGTCATGGCAACGCTGACAACGTCATGACAACGTTCTACCACGTAATACGTCGTTAAAACGTTGTCACGACGTCGTGAAAGTAATGTGTGCTACTAGGGATACACCGACTTCCTGAATCTCAGTCGTGTATTGTTTACAAACCGGAAACCAATCCCTGGAGTCGGCTCAGGTTGTTTTTCTATAGAAAAACACAATTCTAAAGAATAGTGTTATTTCAATATAGAAAAACAACCTTCGGTTACAATTCAAATGTATCGCATCGTCTTTTGAACAGATAAATTCCTATGGCAGTAAACTGTACACAGCACAAACCCATTACATAAAACGTGCATTGAGGAGATTGCTAGCGTTATTAGAAGTAAAATATTGCACAGTTTAATACATAGTCCTGCTTTGAATTTTTCATGTCGTAAACTAATATTATTAGTGTAGTTAAACGCATGTTTTATGTGTTGCAACCAGTTTAGAATCACTTGTTCTGTTCCACTCACTGTTAATCTTATAAGTCATCATCAATCCCGTTTCTTTGAATTAGCAAAGCTTCTGTGAATGAGTAACACCATGCTTTGCTATGACTTATCAGATGCACTGACAGTGGGCATAGTTCGCAGTTCGAAACCTGGGTACCTGTTATCGCCAACCACAACATGTCCTTGAACCAGCGAAGTGATGATAAAGGACGTCACCCTTTAGCTTCGAAGTAAGATTAACCATGTCCCATTTTCTTAGAAAAGCCCGAATGAAAATATTTCAGATGGCATTCACCTTGTTTACTCAGGTAGACAGTGGAGAAAGTTTCCTTGCTATCCAAGGGGATCGTTCGGCAGTTTTTGGAACATGACATAGACAAAGCTTCCCTGGGACGCGGAATTTTCTAGGCAGTGATAGCATGTTTAGTGATGAGTGGTCTGTTCTTTTTTCAAGAGCCCGAAGTGTCATTCGACGGCAATCTGGCCGCAGCATGGGATGCTCAGTTTACCGTTGAAACAGGTGATTAGCTGATAAGTCGGATACTCGATAATCCCACTTCGTTCGCATAGGTGGTAGGTACTTATAAACCTATCTCTGAAAATACACCCATCGTACAAAAAATCTCAGAGCCACGTGTCGGTGGTATTATTGGTCCTAAATAAGCGTCCCACTGGGACCGGCACAGCAGTTAAAGCGGAATCTAACCGGCGACCGCCTTGGGAAAAGTATGTGGGATTGACGTAGATGAATTGCCCACAGATGAGTGGCTCTCATCTCCATCATTTCTCATAATTTTCCCAAGGCGTTATACTCCCTTAAACTGCTGTGTCGGCCAACCCAGTGCAGCGGGACGCTTATTTCGGAACCAATAGTACCAACATGAGCTTGGTTTGCCATGCCCGCGACAGGAAAGATGCAAACAACATATAAACATTTTTTGCAGTGGGTATATCTGCTTCTTCAATATGGTCACCAATGAGAAAGACACAATGACTTACGTCGGACTCATTCTTACACCAAACCGCTGCTAGAGCCGCTAGTTGGAAAATTATCGCATCGAAGCCTTGTACTGCATTGTTTGGAATTAGATCAGTGCAACCTTTCTTGATCAGCTGGCTTTTCATAAAATTTGCCGATGTATTGACCTTCCTTTTCGTTTGTATGCGATATACTCCGAACCAGTTAAACTGATGTGCGTGTTACTCCTACCCTACCTTTCTATATCTAACAATTAAATTCCCTTTCTCACAAAAAGTGATTGATGTCTCTCCAGCAGGACGTAGCCTCAGAGAACCATGAAATAACCACCCACCAGCGCCACCTATATAGTACCTGATGACGCTGCCACCTACCGAATCCTCGTCCAGCTAATAATCCTCTGCAACCACTAGCGCTGCACCTGCCCCTGGTGGCGACTTCGTGAACTACTGACCCGTGGCTCCCATTACAAAGCCGAGAGCTCGGTGCGGCCTTGTGGGTTCAATGACCTCTCGCCGCGAGGTTCGGGGCTCCTAATACCATGGATGAGAAATACCCTGGATTGGCCACTCTCTGTCGGCGCCTTTGATGTAGCTTATGACCATGGCGGCCACCTAGCGGTCGAAGCACGAGCTTCGACATACAGGAGAGCTCCTGCCAACCACATCAAGCGAAACACGTCCCCCTCGTTATCTTCCGATCTAATAATCGCAGCGCGATGGCACAAGGCGGCAATAGAAAGTCTCTCCATGAGGACAAATCAGAAGCAATGCATAAAATATCTCGAATAAGGTCACATGTCAGTCACAAGCCAGGGCAAGGTAAAAAAAAGGTATTTTAGTTGATGACGTCATGATTTCCGTCCAAAACCTTAGATTGCAACTCTTTCATGCAAAATTGCTCTCAAGTGTATGATCAACAAAAATCACTTCTAAGGTAGGTTATGACAAATAGGTATTCAGCATTGTGGATCCCATAAATTGGAAATGCATTACACATTTCACATATTCATTAAATAACCAATGATAATAACAGCAACGGCACGCCCCCAGTAATGATCTTACCTTCCAAGGATGTTATATATAACAATATTTATATGCGTCAAAAAACAGTTAACTGTACTTGCAGAGGGAAAAGGCATCTGAAGCACTTCCGCGGTTTCGACGACTATTTAAATAAAACAACCGGCTCCTGTATGTCGTTTGGCCGGTCACATTTGTCGCTGAGTGGCCAATCCAGGGTATTTCTCATCCATGCTAATACCGATGCTGGTGGTCGGTGGTGACGGCGAGGCCCTGACGAAAATGGTTGTAACTGTGTCAGTAGTGAATGTGAACAGATCAGGTCATCGCTCCTATATGGTGCCATGGTGTCCCTGGCTCGATCGCAGACTAGGATAGCGTCAGTTTAGACTGCGACTGTTAGATATACGTCGTTAACTTTGGATTTCGCAATTCGTTTAGATCTAGGTCCCTATGTTATACCAAAATTTATGTCAATTGTATGATGTTAACATGCCTTTGACTTAGTGACCGGATATGTATGTAAATTGTTTAGTGACCGGATATGTATGAATCCTGGATATTTATAAACTATACTATGATCTCAGTAAATCTGAAATAAAACTTCTTCTCTTAATCCGGTTTGGGTATCCGCACTTATGTCTGGTATAGGGACGTAGTCAAGGTAGGGGGCACGGTTGTCCAATTTGATTCGTTTGAAGGTGTCTGTGTGCTAATAGCCAGTAGGTATGCCTTACATTAAGAATCTCATGATTAACATTATGCATGAATCTGATCGTGTCTGACCCGAGAGAGAGAGAGAGATCGAAAGCCCATGAGCTCACCGGTCTGGACACGAAGAAGTCACGCCTTAGAAATCGGCCGTAGATATGAACACAATTCAGTCGGTTGCATGGGGTTCTTGCGAGACTGAGTCCAAAGATGTCGTGTGTATTGCACTCTCATCAGATGAATCATCTGCAACCGGGTCAACCTCTCTCTTCCCAGCTGTTTGTATCTTTCTATCTCCTTATCTATCTCTTTTCTCTCCTTCTCTCTCCTTCTCTCTTTCTCTATATATTTATTTTACTTATCTCTCTTTTCCTCCCTGCCTCTTCTTCTGTCCTTTTCTCTCTCCTTTTATCTCTCCATCTCACCCCTATGTCGCTCTCTTTTCTTTTCCTGCATCTCTCTCTCTCTCTCTCTCTCTCTCCTTGCCTCTCTTTCTTCTCAGATCAGCCCTTACTGACTCTCTGACTGACTGATTGTTCTGTCCTCTCTGACTGACACTGTCGGGATATATCCTCAGGCTAATATCCTATCCTGCAGTGTGTCCCGCGGCTCAGTCGTAGGTCTGCCTCAGGGTGGCACTGTTGGACCTCTATCTGTTCAGCTCAGCTACCGCCGCTGTGTAACTGTTCGTACCTGTGACGAGGGAGGGGGACGGGGGGGACTAGTCACGTCAGTATCCCCACAGGAGCCTCCTGGAACTGCGTCCTGTAGCACTCCACCGGATGGAAGGACGCAGAAGCCATTCTCTCCACCGGATGGAAGGGAGGGGAAGAGAAGGGTGACCCCGGCAAGGCTCCATAAGGCCGCCAGACTGGACCGACTTTTATCATATCTTCCTGGAGATGAGAGTTTCACTACGAATTTCGGTGTGTGGTGTTTTCGTCTAGTTTCACTGTACACTCTGTTACGTCAATTATGCGAATTTGGTACTTTGTTCATATTCTTTGGGACCATCTTGTTACTGGTCACAGGTGCTAATGTTGGGCATGCAGGTGAAATCGTGCTAACATCTCCCGTCGGGGCGTACCATGCTAAGCTCTCCCGTTGTCCTTGGGCGGTCAACGGCCTAAGTCTCGTCATTGTGCAAGACGTGAGATGGTTATCAAGTGTTTATGACTTATCCGTCATATTGTGGACAGTCACGCCAGGTATAAAGCTAGCGTCTTGGCTCGGGAGCTTGTTACTTTTCTATATTCTATCTAATTGCCTTCGGAGGACAGAAATAGAATAGGTGGAGCTGAATGGATTCGTCAAAGAACAAGAAGTGACAGGTGAACATGACATTTTAAGCGAGCTTCCTAGCAATAGCCCGTTTTCAAAGACTCGTAGTTGATCAAGGACATCCGTCATTCCTTATCCGTTTCCCCTAGATCACTTGGAGCATTCAGCAGTCTGAAAAATCGACAATTGCTTCGATTTACCATCCCCTTATCTGCCAATTCAACATGCACACATAAATAACTGAATGCGATATGTGTGTCACAGTGTTTTTGACTCCTATACAAGCATAATGATCATAGGGTATGTCTCGAAACACCAATAATGCTGCGCTTTTATCGTGGAGGCTGGAGAAGTCTACGTGTACTGTTCCGCACGGCAGCAATGCTCTGCGGTACAGTCTACCCTCCAGGCACGCAAGTTCTACATTGCGTCGCAGCCACTGGACGGGTTAGACTGCCCCGCTATACAGGAGAGTGATGCGGAACAGTCTACCCACCAGGCACGCAAGTTCTACATTGCGTCGCAGCCACTGGACGGGTTAGACTGCCCCGCTATACAGGAGAGTGATGCGGTACAGACTACCACCGGCACGCATAGTTCACATTGCGTCGCAGTCACTGGACGGGTTAGACTTGCCCGCGTATACAGCTGAGGTGATGCGGTACAGCTCTACCCACCAGGCACGCAAGTTCTACATTGCGTCGCAGCCACTGGACGGGTTAGACTGCCCCGCTATACAGGAGAGTGATGCGGAACAGTCTACCCACCAGGCACGCAAGTTCTACATTGCGTCGCAGCCACTGGACGGGTTAGACTGCCCCGCTATACAGGAGAGTTGATGTCGAAACAGTCTACCCACCCGGCACGCAAGTTCTTTCATTGGAACCATCGTCGCAGTCACTGGACGGGTTAGACTGCCCGCTATACAGGAGAAGTGATGCAGGATACCAGTCTACCCACCAGGCACGCCAAGTTCTACCATTTGCGTCGCAAGCCACTGGACGGAGTTAGACTGCCCGCTAACAGTGAGAGTGAATGCGAAACAGTTCTACCACCAGGCACGCAAGTTCTACATTTGCGTCGCAGCCCACTGGACGGAGTTAGATGCCCCGCTAATACAGGAGAGTGAATTGCGGAAACAGCGATCTAACCCCACCCAGGCACGCAGTTTCCTTACATTTGCGTCGCAAGCCACTGAACGGGATGACTGCCCCGCTTATACAAGGAGATGATGCGAACAGTTCTACCCACCAGCACGCAAGTTCTACATTGCGTCGCAGCCACTGACGGGTTAGACTGCCCCGCTTACAGGAGGAAGTTGAATCGGAAGAGTCTACACTCAGGATAGAGTGAGATACGACACTAATTTCGCATACCACTTGCGTCGTTTTAGTACATCCTGCACAGAGCACATTACTGTTTTGGTTTCCCTTCTGCATATTTGAGATACCTGATATGGACATAAAACATTGCTTAAGCCTAAACATAAAACCATAACCTAGCTTCGTCAGAAACTGCACGACGAGAGGCCGGCTGGGCCACGCTCCCACCGTATGTCGCGCCCGTGTAAACCGGGGGCTCCGTGCCCTATCCGATGTTCGACATCGCTGACACACAGAGCGTCAGCAAGTGAAAGCGGTTTTCTGGGGGAGAGCACTGACCGTGTGGGAGGCCCCGTGGGTGCAGCGAGTCCAGCATGGCCGAGCGCTGGGGCCTCGGCTGAACACCAGGCTTAGTACTTCACCTGAACTGGCATCGACAGGGCATTGACATCCTGTGTGACGTTCCCGCAGTATGCAGGCATGTCTCGATTGCTGCATGAGAGGCGAGAGTTGTCCCTGGCACAAGGCCAGAGTAGTTCGTGTCGGCAGACCTGTTCTATGACCGTCACGGGAGAAACTACTCGGTGACTGGTGGATTTGGGTTCAAGTTAAACCTGTTTTCTTCAAGGATGATGCGTAGTACTATGTATTGTATTGCCTGGCTCATGCGTGGACTACGCGCATTCTTTTTGAAAATGCGTTAGCCGTTACTAAGATTCGATGCCAAGGTACACGCACTAAGGGCTGAATCTGCCAGTATTGCCTCCAGCAACACTGCGGCCTGAATCTTGGAACCTGTTATACCAGACGGTGGCCAGTGTCAGTGTAAGAGGACAAACACACGCTGTTTGGACAGTTTCGGCAACAAGGAGAGCGGCGGACCGATCAGGCACTTTGAGATCCCGTGTCATGTACGGCTGATGTAAGCAGTGTGGCCCACGGCAGGCGAGAGTTGGACGCTGGAACTAGGCCAGGCTTGTAATGTCGCAAGTAGCGGTTTGGCGTGGCTCAATTCTCGCCACACTACGCCGCACCTGGGCCTCTGTACGGCCCCGCAGCAGCCAAAAGTCCACTGACAGCACATTCGACCTGCAGCGGGACACAGGACCTGCCCTGATCAGACACAGTTCGTCGGACGGCTGGTTACTGGCTGTCCCTCGTAGGTCAGTCACAGTCAGCAGCGACGCGGCTCCGCTCTCTCGCTCCCACCGAGCGAGCCACCGCCGCCACCACCGCCGCGCCGCCGCAGGAATCCGTTTCTCTCCACGCTGGCCGCACTCTCGACACCCCCTGTCACCCCCCCCCCCACGGCGGGTGATTATCGGCATCACGAGCGGTCGCCAGTCATGCGACCGCCTGGGGCTGGGGCGGGGCTGACGATCAGCTGTTCTCATTCCTGAGACAGCCCGCAGTCGGCTGACTGGCCAGCTGACGGGCACAGGTGTTGCCGACCGGCCTTGCCAGGTCAATGACCCCGGCCGGGTGAGTCGCTCCGGGTCGGTCTCTGGCTTATCCGAAGGGGTATGTCAGCGGGTTGGGTTAACCCTCGTCACATAAGTTAAAAGTTGACTTCGACTCCTTGCTTTTGTCCTACAACACAAATTCCTTTCATTGATTATTTCATTTTGGCCTCGAGCTTAGTTTTTTACCTCTCTGGCGTTAGTCTCAACGAGCAGAAATAGACCTGGAGCAAAGAAAATGCTTCGTTTTATAAAGAGCACCATCGTTGCAGACCTTATACCCTCCACAATAGTCTACGAGCATATTAAATTGTTTGCTTTTGTTCGCACTCACGAAGGTTTCCCAGCCAACGATCATAGAACAGCCCTCCGTCCCATGTAACTCCGCCCCATGAAACTCCGTGCCATGACCTATATGCCTAGCTGGCTGCTTCCCCTCGGTTCCCCTGAATCGGGAGGCCTGGGCATCCCCGCGCCGTGTCGATCTGTCCCGCATCACCGGCCGCCAGACGACCCGCCAGCAGATGTCGGCAGAGCATGTATTCGGCTGATGAAACCACGGGACGTCATCGCTCTGTCGGCATCACTTTCAGACCCCCCCCCGCCCCGGGAACACGGGGGAGGGATCCCCCGTCCTACTGTGTGGTGGTGACCCATTAAAATACGGCACAAACCGCTATGGCGTGCTTTGTCGACGTAATGCTCCACAGAAGGAAGTGACTAAACACAACGCAATAGTAAATGCGCCTGTACATGTAAATGGTACCCGGTAGGAAAGGTGTGCCGTGCCAAGATCGTTGCGTCATGCCTGTTGGTGGTTGAGAATATGCGCATTTTCGTGCAGATTTTATAAGGAACGTCGAATGATATCGTCGAATGGTTTTATATGTCGAATGATATCGCTTGACAAAATAGTTGCCCAGTTCTGTGGATAAAATGTAGAGTCAAAGTTGTGGATAATGTTCTTCTGAGTCGTCTTGTGTTGTCACTTGAGCATCGTGGTTGCTTTAGTACTGCTTTAAACAATTTTCATAGCCCAAAGTTGACACACAGTAAATCAACATCATATAAGAACATCAATGCAGCCAGGCAAGACCGACCTGTTTTTACAGTTGCATGAGCCCATTACCACTCTTGGTGAAATCCGGTGCCACCGGCCTGCCGGGAGGATGTCCTTCACACTGTCTGACGGCTGGATCCGGTGGAGACCACCCGCCGTCCGGACTCGGCTTTTTCCAGTCCTTTGAGAGTCTCCCCAGCTTTCTCCACAGTCCCTGGCCTCGGACCGTACCTACTGGATCTCTAATATCTCCGAAAACTACCCTGGGCCCATCCCTGCCTGGTCTGAGGCATTCTCCTCTCCCTTAGACATCCCTTGCTCCTTCCCTAGTCAGCCCCTGGTCTTCCCTAGTCAGCCCCCTGGCCTTCCCTAGTCAGCCCCTAGTCTTCCCTAGCAGCCCTGGCCTTCCCTAGTCAGCCCCTGGTCTTCCCTAGTCAGCCCCTGGTCTTCCCTAGTCAGCCCCTGGTCTTTCCTAGTCAGCCCCTGGTCTTTCCTAGTCAGCCCCTGGTCTTCCCTAGTCAGCCCCTGGTCTTCCCTAGTCGTAGTCAGCCACTGATACACCGTGTGCTCTGTCGATGCCACAATATCGCCGTCTCTCGTCTGGCCGCCCGACCGGACGGTAGCCGCTCGGTGGCGTAGTAGCACCGACGATAGCGAAACGACGGGCGGTGCGGCCACTGGGCCAGTAGCGTCGCCGTCGACAGAGGTCGTTGAACCCACCCCCGCCGCCGTCCGCGCCTGCCGGCCGGCCGGTACGCTGTGCCACAGAACGCTGCTGCCCTGCGAACTGCGGTGCCCAGAGGAACGGTCTGATTTCGATACCTGAGCTGGGAGGAGATTTTGTGGGATCTCCTCTTCTGTGGTGGCTGTACTTGCGGAAACGTTGGGCTTGGGAGAGAGACGAGTGAGAAGATTCCTAAACTCAGTAAAATTGCATGCCAGGAGGTATGACGTTCTTTGGATGGAAGAAGGCGTAAAACGTCACCTGTTGGTTGTAAATTCTAAAATTACTGCGTCGCTGGATGTTCAGCCTCCANCAAATAGAAGCCGTCGCACATGAGGCTGGTCACTATTTTCTGTCGTATACTGAACGCTTCAAGACTAGGAAAACAACGTAACAGCCGTCCGTTTTCGACAGGTTCATGGCCTCAATGTGGGCGCTGTTCGCCGTGGTGTTCCTCGCCATCTACACCGCCAACCTGGCCGCCTTCATGATTACCAGAGAGGAGTTCCACGAACTGAAGGGCATCGACGATGACCGGGTGAGGGTACTCGAGTGTCGCCGGCGTCGACGGCACAGCTGCTCTCGAGTGCCGGTTCTGTACGCTGTCCCGCTTTCTCGAGTGTCCACTGCTCGCCTCCAGGGGGGAGGGGAGAGGGGGCCCTCTTTCCCTCAGCCGACGTCCCCGTCTCTGTATCCAATCACGCTGGTCAGTGACGCAGAAGGCTGGTTAGATACAGCCAGCTCGCGATATCACTGCCTTACTTCTTTGGAGGCAAAGGAAGGTACACGAATACTTAACAACAGGCTGTCAGCTAGGTTATCGTGAGGTTGTCGAGGCACTTCTTCGTTGCAAATGACTATTTTAGCCAATGCCTGTGTAGTCTGAATCGTCGGTTGTAAACATTCAAAGACTTTGGATGCAACACAAACATTCAATCTGTATGTAACCGAAGGATTTTTAGATTAAGGTTGGATATGTGCTGCTTAACTGAGCATTCTTAACTTTCTGCTTCATTACTTATTTAGAACATATCAAAGCTACAAAACCCAAACTCCTATCTGTCCTGCCGATGAGCCGGGCTGCGAGTGACACCGGACCGCTCTGCGGCGCCCTCAGATGAAGTTCCCCGGCTCGTTCGAGCCCCCGTTCCGTGCTGGCACGGTCCTGCTCACCAACACGGAGATGGTGCTGCGGGAGCACAAGTCGCAGCAGTTCCGCCACATCCTGCGCTACCCTGTGGAGAACGTTCAGGAGGGCATCAGGATGATCAAGAAGGGGTGAGTGCCGCGTGTAGACGGGAGGCTGGATGATCAAGAAGGAGTGATTAAGCACAGCCTCGCAGCTGCAGGGACGGCGAAAGTCACCACAAAGTTTGCCTGCCGGCCTGACCAGTAGCATGGCTGGCGGGCAGACGCGTGACCCGTTACCCACCACCAACCAGCCAATCACAAGGCACAGGGTTTGATGACTCCGTTTTTGTAGGGTGCGATGGCTATTCAGGACGCCCTCAGGTCTCAGCCACTGCAGCTACTTGTGCTTCTTTTGGTACCCTTCTATACCCCATGGTTGAGTTGTAAATAGATCCAGATAATGCACTGTGTGAATATCGTTTGAATTGTGGTGGTCTGAAAACGATTGATATCAGAGTGAAATGCATCGCAAGATTAAATACCTTGGGAATATATTCAAGCGCTGACGATATAAGCCCAGCAAAGCATTGACACATTTATCTACTGAAATTATCCAGTTCCCCACTCTCTCTTCTCTGCCGAGACAGGGAGCTGGATGCATTCCTATACGACGCCACAGTTCTACAGTATATGGTGGCGCCAGGACGACGACTGTGAAATTCTCACCGTGGGCGCCTGGTACGGAATGACCGGATACGGAGTGGGCTTCAGGCGTGGCTCCAAATACCTCGACCCGTTCAACGAGAAACTCATGCGGTATAAAGACAACGGTAAGCTTCCATATTATGCTTTAAGTATATACGTTAAACGGTTACAGAGTCATTTGAGCTTAGATTGAACTTGGGTCTTTCACGAAATGTCACAATACGTTGTCTTCACTCCATGGATTAATTAATTGAGGAAATTTTGCAAAAATAAATCAAGACAGTCAAGACAACAATTTCGCAACCACAGCTGAAGATGTCCCGTCGTACATATTCACATAATCACTCAATTTAATTATATTATATATATATATATTATATATAGATATATATATAGTTGTGTTTATCTTCGTAAGACGACGCTCCTGTTTTTCTATGGGTGATGAGTCCCCATTTGATGACTTATGACGTCGTACATCTTCTGCTAGCTTGTCCACTCTTTATCTTACTTGCAGAATGACATACCGGTTAGTTAAAGCGCACATTTCTTAGTGTTACTGATGAGCAGAAACACGATGAATTGTAACAGTGAAAATGGAGGATGTTCGTCTTTTATTCCACCAGAATGTTTCGACTTCATATCAACTCACGTCCCGTTGGGCATCCGAGACAACTTCGCCCTTGGTGGGGGTGGGGGTCAATTAATGCCCCTCCTAACTCTAAAACTGAAAGGGCTATACAAACGAGATAAAAAAACATAAGAATACTGTAGACGTGGCTACATCTTGTCATTGGACTTCTAGGCATTATTTGACTCAGGTCAATATTAAGGTCACTAGAGCCCAGAGGTCATCAAAGATCAAATTTTCAAAACATAGGACTTTGCTCTAGAAACCCCAAAATATCTTGGGAACTATGATAGCTAGGAACAAAACAAACGAAAAAACGAAAGCTCAGGAAAAATGCTTTCGCCATGGGTGTCTTCTAATTTTTGCACATATCAATAGCTTAGGCCCCAGAGGTCACCTAAGGTCACGAAGGCATTGATTTTTTTTAAATACATATAACTTTGTCATTGTTTATACATATAACATTAATTCGAACACCGTCGCGTTTGTCACGTCAAGGCACTTCGAAATATTTGAATGGTCACCTGGTTAGGTTAATTTCAAAAGTTTCCCTCAGATCAAGGTTATTTGGTAACCCAGTTAAGTCATGTTGCATATGGGGCGACACTACGCGACGAGACAAACACAGTGTTGTTATTGTCACGTCTCTGTCTTTTTTTCTATCTAGAGTTAGCGGCAAAAAAAGCTGGTGACCTGAGATGACCTCAGCTGACCTTGCAGAAGTCACAGAGCAGTAATTGCACCTAGGTCATAATAATTAACTAAAGTAATGTGATTCTGGAATAATTTGTCTGATAAAATGTATATTCTCTGAACAGTAAAAAATTGTATATTTTCCATTCACTTATAATGAGGCGGTCACGAAATTGACCTAACCTTAGATCAAAGATACAAAAATACGAGATAAAAAAAATGAAGGTAATAGCAACTATATGAAATTATGTAAGTTTCAAAGCTCTCGGACAAACACTGTGGTAAGGTAACTTGACGTGATGTGGTGCCTCGACCTTAGATGAACTGAAGATAACACTTTTAACAAAATAAGAGTAATTGGTGCCGGAATAGCTGTGCCAGAAAGGGGGGGGGCTACGCGCCACCATTTCAGCGCCGCCGTTTTCTCACTATTCCCGAAAAAACTCTTGAGGGAAAGGGGTCGAAATAGTCCACCACGGCGAGGGTTAAGACAAGTGTCATATTAAAATTAAAAAATGAAAATGTCATGTTACCAAGCACATATGTCTTTCAGCTTCGCAATTTCACCTATGTTTTCTAATGTCATCAGCAGTCTGAGCTATCGACTACGGGCCGGATATTTTATAACAAGTGTTTTGATTGCCTCCGACAGGGAACATAGAGCGATTGCAGCGGTTTTGGCTGACGGGAGCCTGTAAGCCACAAAAACAGCACAAACGAGCATCTGAACCGCTAGCGCTCGAACAGGTGAGCCCACGTTCAGGTGCGCTTTGAAGAATGTTCTGATGGATTTTATGTAGCAATGGTACGAAAAAATGCCCTTATATTGCCCTGTTATCTTTAAAATGCAATAGTCATTCGGTGTTGGTACAGCTACTTTTAACTTACTCTATGCTAGAACAAAATGTGCATCATATTCACATAAAAGCCAGTGACGCATAAATTCAGCTCCTCTAAGTATTCAATATCAACGATTATTTTGATTCTTCATTCCTTTCAATTCAGTACATGCCTTTCAACATGATTAATTGCTTGCTTGATTTCAAAAACAGACTTTGTCTGGAAGGTTAATAAACAACCCTTTAACCGTTCAAAAATTATCGACGGGATAAGAAGGAAACTTCCTCATACTCGTTCGTTATCATATTTTGGGTTCGTGCCACATGTGGAAATGTCTTACGTTAACCACGACTTTTTACGGTGCGTAACATTTGTCTTCTCTTCCATCCGCCAGTTTTTATCTGCGTTCCTTCTACTCGGCTGCGGGATATTACTGGCCTGTGCAATATTAGCCTGTGAGCACTGCTATTTCAAACACATCCGAAAGCAGCTGGCCAAGACGGATCGCGGCGGGTGCTGCGCGCTTATCAGTCTGGTTAGTTGTAGGCTGCAGTGAGTCCACGGTCACAGTCGCTTATCAGTCTGCTGAGTTGCTGTCTGCAGTGATCCACAGTCACTCATCAGTCTGGTTAGTTGCAGTCTGCAGTGAGTCCACAGTCACTCATCAGTCTGCTGAGTTGCAGTCTGCAGTGAGTCCACAGTCAATCATCAGTCTGGTTAGTTGCTGTCTGCAGTGAGTCCACAATCATCAGTCTTGTGAGTTGCAGTCTGCAATCGCAGCCAAGTACAGTCCGTTTGCGTTATGCAGTCACATTTAAGTACAGTCCGTCGAATTCGATCTGTGTTCAGTTCAGCAGACGTAACCCAGGTTAATCTTTCTCAACATAGGCCCGAGTAGTCAATATAGTGAGCTTCCATTGGACTATCTTCCAGTCTCTAGAGGATTAAGCCATGTTGTTGTTGGTAAACGTGGTGTAGATGCTGTCAGAACATTTTGCTGCACATACTCCTTACATCGTCTGTCGATGGTATGCTGCAGTCTGCACCCTCATCCGCCGCTGACCTTGTCTGGTCGTCTCTGTTGCAGAATATGGGCAAATCTCTGACCTTCCGCGGCGCCGTGTATGAAGCCCAGGATATCATCAAATACCACAGATGCCGGGACCCCATATGCGACACTCATCTGCTCAAGGTGGGCCAGTATTGTGTTTCAGACAGTGTTTCTATTATTGTTTATTGTTGATTTTTTGCATTTCTGTTGTTGATTTGTGTGGATTTTTATTAAGTCGGTCGCATACTGCGTCATTTGGCGCTTTAAGTCATTACGAAATGCCGCCTCGGAAAATCGTCCTTGTTCTGGCGAATTCGACGCTGTTCGCGCGGCTGAACGTCACAAAAAGGTAATGACTAGCTTTCCCGCCATTCCGCCGGCGGACATTCCGCGCCTTTAACGCCTACGTTTTTCATCACTTCAGCTGCCACGGACGCGAACAATCACTGAAGATGAGCTGAAAATATCAGTGACGTTGCTGACTCCGTGCCCCGCATGGCGTACGGTGTGCGGTCGCTTCTATTGTTTATATTATCGTGAACATTTACTTGTGAAAATTGACGTCGTAGAAATATGAAATAAAAAGGGTAAAAAATTATTGTGTGGATGACGGACCGCGCGAGGATTATTAATGTTTTTTCTGATGACAATTGACAAAAAAAATAAACTGCATCATTGGCACCATGCATCAATTGTAATACCATCATATTTATTTGAGCTAGGTAATGCCCTTTCTTTGCATGCATATTAAAATAAAGGATGTCTTGATGCCGAACATTTGAACAAGTGCAGACAAAATTGCAGTGTGTTCAGTGACGATTTTTCGGCCACCTCTGACCCGGTCACCGCCGGTACCGCAGGTCAAACGAGAGCTGGACGTGGCCCGTCTGCGAATCCGCGAGCTCGAGGAGCAGCTGGTGGACCACGGCTTCGCGCCGAGCCCGCGCTTCCTAGCCTCGATGCGGCAGGGTCTCCAGGGACAGAGGTACTGTGCGAGCGGCGGCGGCGGCGGTCCGGTGCGACCCCCGCCTCGCTGCGTGCCGGAGGGTTATACACTGCCAGCACTCTGCACCGCACATTCTCAGCCCGCTGCAGCGCCGCTATTGCGCGGAGAAACACGGGATGACTGCACAGGGAATATCGCCAAAAACTTGTCACATGATTGATTACGGAAACAGCTCGCTTCATGCTAGGAACTATGCAAATAAAACATGAGGACATTGTAAGGGATAATCTGCAAATCGTAAACTTCCGAGAAGCGTGGCTCCGAGGACTTTGCATGAAGACGGAACTTATTACATCCTGTCTCTCACAGCATAAGCTAATTACAAACACGTTCCGAAATTGTGTGACAAGGTTTCGACGATCTTTCCTCTCTAGCTTTCTACACGGTTGTGTGTGGCTTGGTGCTCCGCTAGCCTGATCTCGTGACCGAGTCCCCTCACGTCTGCACCTGGTACACACGCTTTCTGCCGTGATTTAACGCCTGTTTCAGTCCCAGATGTGGTTCTCCAGGCCGGCTGGTCCCGGTCCTCTTCTGTTCTTCGGCTGGGATGTTTGTTAAAAACATACAGTGTTTTTAACACAAAACACTTCATAGCAAATATAATGACGTTTCAAAATCATGAAAAGGATAGTTATGTGTCACGTTCAGATATTATTTTGTTTATCAAGCAAAATGGCTTAGATTTAAAGTTATATTTTTTACATTATTAACGATGTGAAAATGAGCTGGTGCTGAACGCAGTTACATAACATATATTTGGTTGTAATCGGCTTCATTTAATTAATGAAGCGTGACCTATTTACGACGAGGCAAACATCGTTTTTTTTGTCAGAAGCTTGTATTACGCTTATTCGGAAAAAGTTTAGTTCTCCATTTCGCAAGGATTAGAAAACCTCGGCAAAAGGAGAGGGCATTTCACGAGAAATCGACCAAAGGGTGGCACCCTCATCGCATGTCGCTGATTTCGACCAAAATTGGTATATGCGGTTATCTGGGGATCTGGAACCGCTGTGCATACTTTACGGTGAGTCGAGCAGTGGTACAGGGTATTTTTACAAGGTCGCGGCGCAGGGCAATGTTTGTCCACCACTATCGCCGGGAATTTATGACGCAATTCAGATTGGTAATATATCGTTGGAATGGCAATGGACTACTTTACTAGATGGTACTGTTAGACTTCCGATTTGAAAATCCAAATTTGTAATTTTTTAAATTGTCAAACTTTTTCGCTGACCCTTAGTACATTGAAATTCTAACTTTTGACCATCAAATTTATTAAGCAATCAATTTTTCTTTAACTGAAGAAATAAATAAATGTGATTCTGTCTATAATTCGCCGAATTTTGTGGTTTTATGTTTTATTTTTCATGAAAAATACATTACTTATCAACAACTTTTGAATAAATCAAGATAGAGAGGCATGGTAACGTCATGGTATTGCCCTTGTCCAGATATGTTAAAGAAATTATATATAACCTCTTTCTAGGATTTCTTGACCTTGACCTTGACTTGAAGTCACGTCAATTTTTAACAGCCTATATCGTCGGAAATTTATGACTCAATATATACTTGCTATATATCATTGACATGGTAATAAGATACTCTACTAGTACTCTACTAGATACTCTACTGTTACATTTAACATTTTTGGTATTTCAAAATTGTGTCTTTTTGTCAATTTTGAAACTTTTTTCATGACCCCTAGAACTTTAAAGTTTTTTTTTTAACATCAAATATAATAAGCAATCAATTATCATTCAACTGAAAAATTCGTATTATTGTGGTTCTGCCTATACACGGAGAAAACACAACCACTTACATGCAAATTTTTGATAATAAATCACCATGTTATGTGTTGTTAAAATGTTAAAAACTGCTAAGATCTGACGAATTTTTAGATAGAACCACGCAAATTGTATTTCTTTAGTTGAAAAATAATTGATTGCTTATTACTTTTTGATGGTCAAAAAGTATAATTTCAAATATCCAGGGGTTGCCAAAGAAGTTTCAAAAGGACAAAAGAAATACAAAATTAAAAAATAGCAGTACATACTTTTATAGTATCTCATTAACATTCCAATTATATATATCAAGTATATATTGAGTCATAAATTCCTGACGATATGGGTTGTAAGCATATTGTCATGACCTCAGGTCAAGGTCAAGGTCAATAAATTATATAAAGAGCTCATATTGCATGTCATTTAACGCGACTCGACGCGGAAAGTACCAATTCGTTTACCATACCATCTCTGGTTGCATGATAACATGCCATTAACTATCTTGATTCATTCAAACGCTATTGGTGAATAACATATTTTTATATACAAAATAACACAACAAATTAAACAAGTTGATGAATTTATGGATAAAAGCACACTAATTGTATTTATGTTGAAATATAATTGAGCAATCATTAAATTTTGATGGTCAAAAATGAGAATTTCGATGTACTAGGGGTCACCAAAAACACCTTTTCAATTATAAATACGACAAAATAGCCAAAAACTTGAAAAATCGAAAATAGAGCAACCGTATCTTGTAGCTCATTACCATTCCAACAATATATTACAAATTAAGATTGCGTCTTAAAATCCCGGCGATAATGGTAGACAGAGCATGCAACCTGCACCGTGACCTTGCAAAAATGCCTGATACAATATATCCTGAACCACTGCTTGGATCGCCATAAAGCTTGCACAGCTCGTTTCAGCTTCCAAAATTACCCAATGCACTAATTGTTGTCAAAATCGGTGACATGAGAGTCAGTCATTTTGCTTGTTTGTCGCCTCCTCGTGGTCTCGTCCTCGTTGCTTCTTTGTCGCCTCCTCGTGGCGACGTGGCGACGTCCCAGCCCCTTCAGTTTTAGCTAATCGTTATAAAACCATAATTCGTCAATGATTGTTCTCTGGTTGCATTTATACCCCTTTTTAAATGATAACATGCCCTTATCAATTAGATCCGTTGTATTAAGTGATATATTTATACAACGTCCACGGTATTTCCGATACAAACCATACATTTCAAGCCTCTTTTTGTACGTGTAACCTTAATGCACATGAACCAACCCTATGCCCTGCTGTGAAACATTTACTACTCCTCATCTGTTTTGACTGCTTAAGAACTGTATCTACTCAACTGCAGACTAAGCATGCTGAACAATCTCACCTGATCTGATCAAACCTCGTCTGCCCTCTCACGCACCCACCCACCCGTTAACGCCCCTCTGCTTACACCACAATGAACACCTGCCTCTCGTGTTACCCACAGCAAGAACTCGTGGTGCTGTTTGCCAACAAAAGAGAGCCCAGAGCACAAAGGGTACGTGTCACTAAAGCATGCCGCTCTCTGCATGACGTTCTCTCTTCGAATGCCACTCATCGCATGGCTCCTTCTGCGAATGCTACTTTCCACGCATATCACTATTTCCGCACGCATGCCACTCGATCTGAGAGTAGCGTGAGGACTCTTATTTGCCATATCCTGACCAGCACCAATACACGATGCGAAGCTCAGAGAAGTTTGTAGCCCAGTCGACGCTTCTCTTGCATCTATCTCCCACAGCTTACTTAAACCTCACCCATGCAGGGTCCAATACCTTTGTGACCGTACAGGGGTAAGACCTCCTGGTATTTCTCCGTTAATTGAGCTAGAGCTTCAACTAAAAACGATCGTGTTGCTTGTGATGAGAGGAAGCCGATGACACCCAGTTGTAAGGTCCTGGCTCAATAGGTGACCTCTGCGGTCATATCAATGCCCCGGATGTCATCTATGTAAGTCGTGCATGTGTAGAAATTTAATTATAATCGAGCTAGAATCGTGATGAACCTAAAATTATGCAAAACCGTTTTTTTAATTTGCAATCAGCGTCACAAAATGTCCTAGAAATTTCCTGAAGCCAAAAAGTCATTTCAGGTCATTAGAAGTCAGTGACCTCGGTTTACCTCTGAAAAGGTCAACCGAGGTCACGATCTCAGTGGAAACCATAAATGTCACCTGCTAACATCTGAACACATGCTGCTTAACAGCACACACTCGGAAACTGCACTAGTTACAAGCATCGACCATAAGTATGGGACGACAGTTACGCCTGACATGACCATTAGAAACAGGTCATAGACAGTGGCGTACCGAGTATAGGGTCATTCAGGTCATGACCTGGTCCTTTCGACCCGAGGCCCCCATGCAAAGCTGGTGCCCCTCCGATCAGTGAAGACGCCCCTCAGGCCAGTGACGGCGCCCCGCCAGCCAGCGACCACGCCCCTCCGGCGGGTGACGGCGCCCCTCCGGTTAATGGTGGCGCCCCTCTGGCTAGTGACGGCGCCCCTCCGACTAATGACTGCCCCTCGCCGGTCCGTGACGGCCCCTTCGGTCAGTGACAGCGTCCCTCTGACTAGTGACGGCACCTCTCCGGCCAGTGACGGCGTCCCCTCCGGCTAGTGACGGCGCCCCTCCGGAGAGTGACGGCGCCCCTCCGGAGAGTGACGGCGCCCCTCCGACTAATGACTGCCCTTCTCCGGTCCGTGACGGCACCCCTTCGGTCAGTGACAGCGCCCCTCTGACTAGTGACAGTGCCCCTCCGGCCAGTGACGGCGCCCCCTCCGGCCCGTGACGGCGCCCCTCCGGCCAGGGACGGCGTCCCTCTGGCTAGTGACGGCGTCCCTCTGGCTAGTGACGGCGCTCCTCCGGCCAGGGACGGCGTCCCTCTGGCCAGTGGCGGTGCCCCTCCGGCCCGTGACGGCGCCCCTCCGGCCAGGGACGGCGTCCCTCTGGCTAGTGACGGTGTCCCTCTGGCTATTGACAGGCGCTCCTCCGGCCAATGACGGCACCCCTCCGCCCCGTGACGGCGCCCCTCCGGCCAGGGACGGCGTCCCTCTGGCTAGTGACGGCGCTCCTCCGGCCAGTGACGGCGCCCCACAAAATGTTTAAGGCGCGACGAGCACGTGCGGAAAGAGGGACACCCCTGCACAAATTGTCTCCAATATTCCTGGCGTCCCTGTCGATCGGGTGGCACCCCTCAAGGCAGTGACCTGGTCCTTAGTAAATTTGTGCGCACGCCATTGATCATAGGTCACGGTTCATGGAGGTAAAAGTTTGCAATTCTCAGAGTACGTGCTATATTTTTAATAGAAGTGTTTCTGCAAGTTAAATCGCAATCAATTGATAAACCCGCGAGCTATTCCTGAAACCCCGAGGGGAGGCAATAGGCATCCACCACCACCCTGCACAGGCGAAGGATAATGCAAGTGAGGTTTTTCGGACCCACGAGATAGAGCCTTAACAGCATTAGCATTACAGCAGAGAACGACACGTCTCCCATGCTCACTTAGATACACGTTACCATTTGTCGAATTACCCGACCGGGTAATGGAGATGGAAATTCGACGAGTCGAATAAAAATCAAACTTAACTCAAGTTGATCTATTGTGAAATCACTGAAAAGCTCAGGAGACCGCAAGTCCTAAGAATGGCTATGCAGATACTGTCGCTATTACACTCATTGTTACCTGGGCATTCGAACGGTAAGTCAGCCTGAGATAAACTCGATCAACTTGTTCCAATCCATTTTAGTTTATTGGATCTGTGAAAGTGTGAAAGCCATGCTTCCTGAAATATGTATGCATCATACATTCTTGATACGAAGGTCATAGACGACGCCGGACAAAGTTTGAACGAGATCAGTAGGGTCCGAAGTATCTCCCGAATTTCACTTTCTATTGATATGAAGGTCATAGACGACGCCGGACAAAGTTTGAACGAGATCAATATGGTCCGACGTATCTCCCGAATTTCAATTTATTTTTCCAATGGACCATGGAGTTGGCGGCATGCGGGAATATATCAGTCACCCGAGGCTTGCGGAGACGCAGAGTCCGGGAAGTATCTCGTCGGCGAGAGAGAGAAAATGAAGCCTCCACGGTTGAATCACAGAACTCTTCCTGCGTTCGTGTCGCCCTCGCCTTCGTCCAAGAGATCACACACGACAGGACTTCTGAGCATTGGCATACCGCAGGAGAATCCGCAGAAAACTCTAAATACTCAGCCTCAATGCTGTGTGCATTTATTATTGATGTAACGATTACATATTATTGCTATTGTATAGATTATTTATTAATGTATATATGATGTAATTCATATAACAGTGTGAATTTCATGGTTCAAGGAGGTACACGCAGATATAAATTTCGTGTGCCAGTAGGATAAGGCGTCTGTACAGTGTATAATGTACATGTCCCCAATGGCGTCGCCACCTACCAAAAGTGTGTGTGTGTGGGGGGGGGGAGACCTGCTACTTTGAAGTCGATGCTTTTCATGCAGCGCCCATAGGCGTAATGTTAAAATCCGAAAATGTTTTGGGAGGACGCGTGCCCCGTGGGCCATCTCCCCGATTCCGACACCCACGAACGTGCCAAGTGATCCATCGTAAGCTTAATGAGAAACTGGTAGCGGACATATTTCTGTGGCATGCAGATAAGATGACAGTGACACCCGCAGACCGCAGTCATCTTACTTAATACCCGCTAGTCTTCTTAATGTCTGAGGCATTTCCCAAAAGGCTCAGCTGAGGTAGCATCTTACGTTAATTTTAAGTCCCCCAAGATGCACGGCCAAGAGAGCTGCAGGATGTGGTGACTGGTGGATGTGCTAAGATCCTGCCACTCATCCCGAGTGAGTGTATCAGCATTCAGCTGTCACCACCGCGAGCAGTGACGCTACATCGAGTGAGAGGCGGCAAGAGTATGTTTGGATGTTTGACCTCTAGTGACGCTGCCACTAAGATACCTTGACGAGGCCAGCACCTTCTGTTCACCCTGCATGCATATTTGTAGTGGGAACAGAAAGGTGCATTGCGGAACAGCATTTCTGAAGCGATGCTGTTCCGCACTACACAGTGCACTGCACAGTGCACACTGCACACTCATCAACATATGAAACAAAATAGGTAGGAGTCCAGCGGCGCAACCACCTATACGGACAGTACGGAATGTTCGTAACGTTTTTGACGGTGGGCAAAGGCCTCCCTGAAATTTATGTTTTGCAATTAGCACCGCCAACAGGACAGGCAACAGTATACGGCCTACAGAGTATACGGCCATTCAGGGTACGACCTGGTCCTTTGAGTTTGGACCCGAGACGCCCATTCAAAGCTGGCTCTCCTCCGATCAGTGACGGCGCCCCTCCGGTTAGTGACGGCGCTCCTCCGGCCAGTGACGGCGCCCCTTCGGCTAGAAACGGAGCCCCTCCGACCAGTGACGGCGCCCCTCCCGCCAGTGAAGGTGCCCCTTCGACCAGTGACTGTGCCCCTTCGGCCAGTACAGGCGCCCCTCCGACCAGTGACGGCACCCCTCTGACCAGTGACGGCGCCCCTCCGGGTAGTGACGGCGCCCCTCATGCGAGTGACAGCGCCCCTCCGACTAGTGACTGACCCCCTCCGCCCGTGACAGCGCCCCTGGCCAGTGACGGCGCCCCTCCGGTTAGTGACAGGGGGAGGGTGGTGCGCCTCTCCTTCCGCACGGTGCGAACGGAGAAGCCCCCCCCCCTCCTCGCACAATTTTCGCCAATATTGATGGTGCCCCTGTCAATCGAGTGGGACGCCTCAGGCTTCAAGGTCCGTTGAAGCCTCAACCTGATCCTTTGTGAATATCCACGCACGCCACTGACAGGCACTCCTGGAATTGGAATTCCACAATTAGTACTCCTAGAAGTAAATGGCGACATAGAAACAGGATAGGCGCCATTAGAAGCAAATGCCGCCCCATGGAGCAGAACAGGCACCCCACCGGACAAAAAGGAAATGCCGCCCCACGGGGTAAAATAGGCCCCCTCTAAATTTGACAAAAACCCATTGTCCATTAGCAAATGCCGCCCCACGGAGCAAAACAAACGCTATCTAAGCCAGACAAAAGGCGCCCCCAGAAGCAAATGCCGCCCCCTCCTCTCCCCCAGAAGCAAATGCCACCCCCATACTTGGGTTCCTGGTCCAGTCCAGCTTACTTACAATGGTTGAGAAATAATTAAAAAGGAGCCTCACAAAATAAGGTTGCTGAAATCCGTCGAGTTTGTCATATCCAGGGGTATGTTTTTTGGGGAGGCCTCTTTCCCAGGAGGCAGGAGCCCACCATGACTAGCCTTCCACACACACTTATGAAGGTCTGGTTGCGCCCCTGATGATTGCAGATGATCTTAAATATGAAAAACCGAACTAAATTGTTTTAGTTTGTTACATAATTCAGAAGTGTCTGAAAGATATCATGAGATCCTTTTTTCATCAGTTTTGTAAAAATGCAATCACAGATGGTGTTACTGGTGTTGTTTGACGTTTGTTTACATTATTATTTGATTTGCTTGCGTTATTTCTGCTGTGTTTTGCCGCGCCGCGCCATTATTGCATTTGTTTACATTCCACCGACATCACTGAACTCTATAGAGATGGAAGGCGCATTGGCCGGAATACTTGTCTACTCTAATGACGGCGGCCATATTGGTGATCACAAGAGCAGTCGGCGGCCTGTGTTAAAGATAGGCGGGCGGGACCCAGGCTGAATATTTTACAATATATTGAGCGAACTACACTAGTCGTAGAGTAATATAACTACTTACCAAATGTTCCAAATTGAAGTGGCAGAATGATTCTAGACTTTCATTTTTTCATTTTTTTGCAACGAAAAAATGATTTTCGCCTATAATTATTCTTAATTCAATTTGAACACATTGTGGTGGAAGCCATTTTTGCGCTACCACCAGTAGCTCGCTCAATATATGTTACAAATATCAGCTGGGTCCCGCCCAAGCCTATCCCTTAACACGGGCCGCCGACTGCTCGGTGAATCACTCAACAATGGCCGCCGTCATTAGACCTCGGCCAATGGGGTCGGCAGCGACATAGCTACCCTTGTGACGCGACATCCATTACACCTTAGACCGGCCACCGCCACGCTGCGGCCGTGCCGACACTGGTACACAGGCTACAAACACTACTGGGGGCAAACAGCGCCATAAGGGACTAATGTTAAATTACAAATTTTAATATAAATGGCAAAATTTGTGTTTGGGATAATCCTACGAATCTCCAGCGAATAATATGATACTACTTTTGCACCATATTTATGTACGCCCGCAGCTCAGTCAGGGCCCGTTAAGAAGTTTCCATTTATACATACGGCTCCTATGTGCGCTCGCGATGTTTTGCCCCCCAGCAGCTGGCACAATGTGGGAACGGGCCGCCCGGCGTATGCGGCGCGGGAGTCGGCGGTCTAGGTATCTATGGATGTCAGTGTTACATTCATACTTCTCTTCTGCTACACGACAGTGTTTGAATGCATTCTCAACGTTTTGCTAAACTATTAACACGTGCTGTTTTTTTCTTTATTTTCTTCTTTGCGACTAAAAGCCAGACTATGCTGTCCGACTTCCGGGAATGTCCAGCGAGTCAGACAATTAACTATACCTTTTTACTCCAAATTTAAAAAAGATGAAGTCCAAATTCAAAAAGATAAAGTCCAAATTCAAAAAGATAAACATCAATTTCAAAAAGATAAACACCAATTTCAAAAACGATAACCACCAATTTCAAAAAGATAAAGTCCAATTTCAAAAAGATAAACACCAATTTCAAAAAGATAAAGTCAAATTTTAAAAAGATAAAGTCAAACCTAAAAGTTTTGAATAACAATGAAAGAACATGAACTCCTATTTAAAATATAATATATAATCGAATTTTAAACAGGTGAAACGCAATGTAAAAAGGACTGTTAGAGCCAAGGTCCCTAAAATGCTGTAAAAGTAAATGCATTATTTGGAACAAACCCAACAGGAACAAGTCGTCTAATGGACAAATCCTGCTCTCACTAATTATCATTTCATCTAATTCGATTCACACCCATTAATTCATTTTATTCACGACTTTGAAAAGTAAGCAACCTTAACGCAATAACACATTTGGAGCAAGTTGGTAAATTTTAATTCGTGGCTGAATCAATCTAATTACCTCAACTGGGGCAGCATAACTACCGTCTACCGCCAGACAGCCGCAATCATATCTTTCCACGTCAGCTAATCTTTTTTTTTTTTTTTTTTTTTTTTTTTTTCTAACGTCTTTACGACTCATGGGTATAGCAACTCAACGTTTTTTTACTGCGCGTGGTCTGTGCTGATTTTTGTTTGCCACCACTTCTAAGGCTGCGGCATCATCGGTCCCGATGGGAAGTCGGAGGCGGGTCAGGATCCTCATTAATCGGTTATACCCATGTCGCCATGGATGTTGAGAATAGTTTTTGTCCTTACGACGACAGATACGTCACAAACTACGTCAAAATTGGGTTTCATACAAAACTCAAGTTTTATATCTTTCAATTATTGACAATTTATTTTATTTTTATAAATTTAGTCCCGAATGTTTTGTATGGATGGCTTTCCCGAGGTTCAGAAACCACCTTTGCGCTATAGTCAGAGCTTGTTTGCGCTGGTCCTGACGCTCACCATCCCCGATCGCGCAATTCCTGTTGGCCGGCAGAATTTAGAGACGAAAGTTTTACGTGCCCGACATACCTGGACACGGTCCGTGTCCAGGTATGACAATGACAAAGACAACGGCATCAATGGAAACGAATGAATAAAATACAATGATACATATTATTTCATTTTAAGCTGCAAAAAATCATGTGAACAAATAATCACACAACTTTTTGTATTGTGACACCTCTTCTTATGTGCAGCTTTTTGTGTAAACATACCTCTTAGTGCAATGCATGCGCATTGCACATTATTCCGTTTCTCTGATTATTTTCTTAGTGACATGATTACTGCTCGTTTGATTACCTGAATCATAGCATTGGGCTATTTGCATAACATTGGTTTATTTGAAAATTGCATTTTATTCTTTTTTGAAAATTGGATTTCAGCTTTTTAAATTTAGAACTTCAGCTTTTCGAAATTGGTGTTTAACTTTAGAAATCGTAATTTATCTTTTTGAATTTGGACTTTATCTTTTTGAATTTGGGCTTTATCTTTTTGAAATTGGGGCTAAAAAGGTGTAGAGGCCCGCCAGCTATCCGTAGAGGGCGGAGATCCAAAATCAGAGACCATCCACGTGCGCACGTGCCGATCGACTTCAATTCCGACTCATGCTGACCGCCCCAAACTCATCTGCTTACAAAATATCAGATCGATTGGTCCAGCAGCTTCTGAGATCTGGGTGCGGCAGTCGCACGTGCGCACGTGCTAACCATAACACGTGCGCACGTGCTGCTAACCATAGCCTAATCGGCTTTTTTGCCTTTCTGGACCCGCCCTTGTCTCTTGCCTCATATAAGGTACCTGAAACATACAGGTTTAATTCGCAGTGATTCATGGCAAAACCAAGCTCCTGATTATTTGTTTAGTTGTACGAACCGTAGACTACCTGATACCACCTTCACCACGTCGCAGTTCGCACCGAAGCAATGCATCTCTCCTAAGTGTAGTTTTTAGTTGTTTCTTTCTCTTGCGATCTGGAGGCATTTATTTGGAAGACGTATTTTAGCGCCGATTTGAGTTTGGACATGTTAATAGTCTCAGTGCTGCGTGATGCGCATGAAATTCCCACCGTACCCATGGACAAGTGACATGACTGGTCACAGGAGTTTTTCGACAGTAGAGTGACGGTAATAGAAACGGACATTACAAATCCTGGGAAAAAATATAATCGTAGGACACCGTTTTGCGTGTCGTATAGCTATACACATAGCATATTTGTGCGTATAGAGAGGTGGCCGTCCCATTGCAGTCTAGCTTGAACTTTATTTGGATCGGTCCACTTGACAAAGACGTCACCAGTCACCACAAACCGGAAGCTGGGGGGAGGCACTTTGAAGTCGATTCTTTCCATGCAACGCCCATAGGCGTAATGTTAAAAATCCGAAAATATTTGGGGTTGCTTTATGTTTACCTCTTGGGGTGACACTGGGGTGTCCTGTGACACCCGCACCAAACACGCTGAAATGAGGACATCTTAAACCAAGATTCGACATTCCCCCGCTTTCGACACTCATGCTATTTGACCTGACGTATAGGTCAGTTCTACCTCAGAGTCAGGTAACGGCTGTATGTATAGAACTGTGACTTATAATGCTCCCGGGATTTAAATCAAATGGGTATCAGGTCACAGTAAGGTCAAAGGTCAAAATCAAACTATTTGAGCAAATGGGTCATACTTTCCATCCAAAGTCTTCGGTTGCGACCATTATCACGCAAAGTGCTCTTAAAGGTAAAATGCACATCCCGCATGAGCAAAAGGGATAATTTTGGCGAAGGTAACGATCAAGGTCTGCAGGTCACAAAAGGTACTTTTTATTTTATGCGCAAAAGAAATATACGAAAGTCATGCGACGCATGTTCAATGATTATTTTACACGTATAATTCGATCGTGATAGTCATTTTACCACCTGGCCTCATTTTAATGAAGTTAAAACTCGTGTGTAGTAACGTCACTAAATTCGCTATACAAAGCAGTTTGATTGCAAAACTTGTGTTATGCCGCGAAATTTTCCGTTTTTGACTATGGATAGCTGGATTTTGACTGCTGCAAAGGCTGCTTTTATGATAATTTTGCAGAGGCCGAAAGTTTGTCATATTTTTTTGTGGGGGAGGCAAATAATAGTTTCAGGACCTGTTGAGGGCCATTTCCCCTCGCCTCCCCCTTTATCCACCCCTGCTGAGGTCATCAAAGGTCAAAGATCAAACATTTTTTTTCATTTTTTGCAAATAACATTTCACCTAATCAAGATAAGGCAATACATTTGACGCCATCGTGTTGGTCTCGTCAAGGCACTTCGAATCATATTCATGTTGACCAGATTAAGTCAACTGATAAATTTGACCTCAGTTCAAGGTCAAGTGGTAACCCAAGTAGGTCATGTGGCATATTTGTAATTTGGAAAAGTGTCTCGATAAGAAAACACATTTTCACCATTTTTTCTTATCTATCGTCATTATGTAGATAGTTCTTGAGAAAACAGTGTTGGTGGTCACAAAATTGACCCCACCTTAAGTCACGATCTCAGAAATCCGAGATAAACCAAATTGTATATGACCTTATGAAAATCTGGAAGTTTAAAACCGGTCGGCTTAAAACTGTGGTTGCGGTACGACCACAAACGTTTCGGAAGTGAGATCATCACGTGACCTGGTCTGGTAACCTGACCTGAGATGACCCGAGGTCAATAATTTTACATAATATATGTAGTTCATTTCCAGACTGGTATGCAAAAACGGCCGCGCTGCGTGAAATCGTTTTTGTGCTATCCTCGAAAAAACCTTAGGGGTGGGCGGATTTCGCCCCCTCCAGGATGTGGTCGACTTGACGCCGGCCTGCACGCGCGCCGGGCTAGCCGTCGAACGGTGTGTCACTGCACTGCTCGCCGCAGCTCTGCTCGATTCAATTAAAATATATTATTCCTCTCACATTGATTATGGTAATAGAGGCATTATTTTTGCAGTACTGCAACAGATTACAGGTATGTACATACATGATACAACTGCCTACGTTTAAAAATGACTCATTTACGATATTGCACTTTTTGACGATGGCGTCCCCCCTTGATTGATGACGCCCCTTGGGCGATGGCACCCCCCAACGCCAATGTGTCCGTACAACTTTTTTGAAAGTAGTTGCGCCCCTGGGTAGGAATAAGCTAAAACAGTATTTTGCAGTAAAAGGACATTGAAATAAGCTACCAGGGGACGTCACTGTTGTAGTGACATTTGCTTCCTTCAAAATTATATTATATATAAATACTTCACAGAGAAGGGATTAGTTCATAAATGCTCGTGCGGATTAGGCTTCTTTTAGGCAGGTACACAAGCGGAACTTTGTGAATCGGCAGAGGGGGCTACTGTTAATTTGTAGATTTTAACTCCATTCTTACCAATTACCATGCAACGCCATAGACCTAATGTTAAAATTTAAAATCATTGGGGGGGGGGCTCGGGCCCTCCCCAAGAGATATGAAGTTCCACCCTTGGGCAGGTATAGTGAGGTGATTTTAAGGGAAATACTGACGGATTGAGATGGGCAGCCTCGGATGGCCCAAGAGGGTCTTGCTGCACATTTATTTTATGTCTTTATGTCTAACCGTATATATAATATAACATTATTGTTATATCAATCATAACTACGATTAATAATTGCAACAATTCATAGACTAGCCGTGCGTCCAACACTTGCAATATTTCGTATTAGCCCTAAGACGTTGAATAGAAACGCATGAGTCTACCACCGACATATGGTTTGAAAATGGTGGGAAAATTTCAACACTCTCTTGATTAATAATCACTACCTTCGTATGTCCTCTCACCTCTGTGAAAGCTACTCTGGGTTCCTGTGAAAGCCACTGGCTGATCCAGGGGGGGCATCAGGGCTGAATGCCCCCCAAACCCTCTCAAATCAGTGCGAATTTACATATTTCCTGATGTAGAATAACATCTCCGCAACTTTTACAGAGGAAAGTTTATTTCAAAACGTCTAGCAATGCATAAGTGAGCCAAGTCCGATGAGTTTATATAGTTTTGCGAAACTTTTTTTGTGATGCCCCCCTCCCCTAAACCGTCTTAAACTGCCGTTCTAGATCCGCCAGCCGGGAAACCTACTCTGGGTTCCTGTGAAAGCTACTCTGGGTTCCCGTGAGAGCTACTCTGGGTTCCTGTGAGAGCTACTCTTGGTTCCTGTGAGAGCTTCTCTTGGTTCTTGTGAGAGCTTCTCTGGGTTCCTGTGAGAGCTTCTCTTGGTTCCTGTGAGAGCTTCTCTGGGTTCCTGTGAGAGCTTCTCTGGGTTCCTGTGAGAGCTTCTCTGGGTCCTGTGAGACTTCTCTGGGTTCCTGTGAGAGCTTCTCTGGGTTCCTCTGAGAGCTACTCTGGGTTTTCTTCATTCCTCCTCTTAGTTGCAAGTGATGACTGATGGCCGTTCTTCTGTTGCGCTATCTGTGATTGTTGCTTTGGTTACATGCCAGGTCATTTGTGACCCGTTGGCTAATGTCCTGTGCCATGACCTGTGGTCCATTGACCTTGACCTACTGAACTGGTGTCATGTGGCTTTAGCTCTGAGCGACATGTGACCCGATATCGACCCATGACCCATTGCATCGGTGACCACGGCTCTGAATTAACCGGCGACCTGTGAACCAGTGGCTAGTGACTGACACCAGTGACCTGCAACCCAGTGACCTGTAACCCAGGAACATGTGATCCAGTGACCCAGTGACCTGTGACCCAGTGACCTGACACCTGTGAGCGGTGAGCTGTGACCCAGTGACCTGTGACCCAGTGAACTGTGACCCATTTCACCAATGACCAGTGACCCATTGCACCAATGACCAGTGACCCATTGCACCAATGACCTGTGAGCGGTGACCTGTGAGCGGTGACCTGTGAGCGGTGACCTGTGAGCGGTGACATGTGACCTGGTGACCCTGTCACCAGTGACCCCCGGCTGAGCTGACAGCTCGTCTCTGACCGGTGTCGGTGTCGGCCGGCTGTGTTGCGTTGCAGGCCGGCCGTGGTGCGGCGGCCTGAGAGAGGCCTCTCCAGCGCCGTCAGGCACCACATGTACACACAGCAATCGGCAGAGTTCATCCGCCTGCACCCCGACACGTACGCCTCACACCGGCTCCAGCAGAGGTCGGTAGACACGCACTGAACGGGCAGCGGTCATACTAAACGGGCAGCGATCGCACTAAACGGGCAGCGATCGCACTAGACGGGCAGAGATCGCACTAGACGGGCAGAGATCGCACTAAACGGGCAGAGATCGCACTAGACGGGCAGAGATCGCACTAGACGGGCAGAGATCGCACTAAACGGGCAGCGATCGCACTAGACGGGCAGAGATCGCACTAGACGGGCAGAGATCGCACTGCAAATCTGACACCCGCACCAAACACGCTGAAATGAGGACATCTTAAACCAAGATTCGACATTTTTTGGTTGTACACGTGGCCAAAGATACATGAGAAATATTTGCGTTTAATTAGTTCGCATTGCTTATAAACAATAGTATTATGAAGATACACGTGAGTTCGATGAATGGTTATATTTTTATATTTTAACTTTGGTTGTCAGAGAACAAGGCACATTACGACTTTTTTGTATTTCTTTTTTCTTTTAGTGTTTTCTTTCCATGCAACCTTGCAACATCGTGTGATACTAATTCAACTATTTACATTTCCTAAACATTTACAGACCGGCCTCGGTTGAGATTGCTGAACTGGAGACCGTGCTCTAAGCGAAGGAGCTGATTTGGCCAATCTGACACCAGGACGCGCAATCAGCGCAGGACGCGAAACAACGGCGAAGTCAAGTCACAACGAGTGTGAAGTGATCCGAGCACATTCCGCATTTGTTCTGCTCCGATCAACGCGTCTAGCCAACAAGCGTGGCCAGCCAATCGGTATCGACGTCTGTCTGTGTGCGATGTGTGTATTCTTGCGTCCCATGAGTGAACAACGCACCACACACTGTGCGTCGCAACACGCTACAGAGAAAGAGCATTAAGGTCAGATTATGACTCGGTCATGCGCATTGCACAAACATGAGCGCCGAAAAATACGTTAACGATGTGTGCGTCGGATAAATAAGCGCTTACAGTGGTGCGTGTCGCTAACAGCTCTGGTGCTATCTGTACTCTGTAGACTCGTGGTAGTGGACTGGGTGCGGGTCGGAGGAGAGATATTCCAGCCCGCAAGTCATCTGTTCTCTTATATCGGTCCGTAGGGAGACGGAATGTCTCACAATGCTCGATTGATCGTTGGCTGGCTGCTGGGGAGAATATTCAGCCGTGTTCGGGGCGTGGGTGAAACGCTCGGTCAATGTGGTACAGTGGCGACCTCTATATTAGCAGAAGTTTGAAAATGCCCACCAGGCAGCAGCACTATACGGCGCTGGCCCGTTCTAATGCGTCAGTGGTAGTCACACGGCCACGACAGACTGTGAACTATGGGGGAAGAGTGGAAGAGACCATTGCCATATATTAAATGTCGTCAGACGTTAGGTATTCCGTCAGTCATCGGGTATATATCGCCATTGCCAGTCAGTTTGTCGCCAGATACCGTAGCTCTGTCTCAACACATGGAGTCTCCACATCACGCGTAACACGAGAACTGGCGATATGTGAGTAAACGAACTCGGATATTATTCGTCCGGGCTATCAGATCAGTGTGATATCTGTGGAGACCAGCCGAGCCAGCCATATGGCTCGACGTCTCGTCGTTATTGTCCAATGCTCTCGCAATATGCTCAGTTAACGCGCCTGCGCCGCTGTGAAGTTCAGTGCTAATCGAGTTATATACGTATAGCTTAGTGCGATACCGTGCGTCGGGATGAAACGAGTTCACTATTTTGTCGGGAGTAGATTATCCACGATTGTGTGAAGACGCGATGTGGGCGCCGCATGCGGGTACGTTTGTTGTCGCGTTGCGCAGCTCGCGGCATGATTGTAGATCTCCGCCGTGTCCGAGCAGCAGCGGCAGCTGATAGAAGAAGTAGATCTGAATGTGACAGTATATCCGTAAGAGGTGGAAAATAACGAGAACTTGCTGCGTCATAGCTAAAAAATCCCCACCGTGCTGTGAAAACAGCATAGACAAAACATGCATTTATCAAAAACTGTGGTAACAAAAACAATTATGGGGGATTTCGATGGCTGACAGGGGACACAAGTCCTGGGTCTTTCGTTAAATGAATACTTTCAGTATGCCGTTCTTGACATGAAATCCAGACGTCTTCGTTATCTAGCAGAAAGTTTTCGTCATTTTTCACCTCGGTACTATTCGTGTCCGACTCGTGCTCAGAGCGCACAGGGCGCTCCAACTCACATGCTTCCTTCGTCGGGTGTGTTACTTTGCGTCTGTTACAAGCAAATACATAATTTGTATTCATGTCATTGTACATTCTCTGGGTGGCACGCCACCCTAAAACACAGTGCCTTCAGTCGACAGGACATGTAGCTAGTCAGAGCAAGACTACCAGAGCCGGGCACTGCCTTCACCCTGCTGACATTTGAGGCTTAGCACTGACAACAATCAACAGTCGGTATAAAACAGACACCGTTCGATGTAGCGTTTGTATCTCCCGGAGATTAACCAATACGGCCCTGTGACGAAATGGTTCATCGTTGCTGACGTGAATGGGGCTTCATGACAACGCAACTAGGCGGTCTCATGCCGTCGGCGTGCTCAGTGTCGTCACGAACCAAAACACGCGCCGGCCAGACAGAGCCGTCACGACCTCAGGCCGCAACGATCAGCGGACAGGGACAGGGTCAGCGTTCAGCGCCAGCAGCCAGCAGTCAGCCGTAGTCGCCCCGCGGCTGCTTCCCCGCTCGCGTCACCGTTTGACGAAGCTCTTGTCCATTGCTGCGGCTGAGCGCTGAATGTTGTAGCGGTTCGACTTGAGCCGGTCCTCTACAGTACCTCGTCCGGCGATGGCCCGCAGCTGTTTCTGTATGAAGGAAGACTCGCCATCACCGCCCTCGTGCAGTTCCTGCTCCTCCTTGGCGCGCTCACTGTCGTATCTGCGGACCAAAAGACGCGGGTTACTCAGAGAAGATGGGAGAAACAGAGACAGGGCTTACTGACAGGAGATGGGAGAAACAGAGACAGGGCTTACTGACAGACAGTGGGACCAAGTACCAGCAAACCGAGACCAGGCTTAGTCTACTGACAAAGGAAGATAAGGTACCTGTAAACAAAGACAAGGCTGACAGACAGAGGATGGAGAAGCCAGAGAACAAGTTCGTTGGGAAGCCATTCTGATACAAAATTACACAAATTTGAAGCAGCATTGCAGCTGTTCACATTTACTCAGAAATTATTGAGAGAAACTAGACATGAATTATCATGTTACTAGTGAGCCATACAATTATGAATGGACGCGGCAAAAGCAAATTATGTATCAGTTATTTGGTTTAAATTCATATTTTTTCCTCTGAATTGAGTGAATTTATGCAATGATGATTGAGGCATAGGGCGCCGCAACTCCTCACATCATGCGGAGCCCATGAATTAATGCGAAATCAGATTGCTTAGAAGCACGCCAATGTCATCTCCACGCGTGTGACGTATAATTATTTCACTAAGCATATTGCCGTGTTTTATAGACGATTTAAGCAAAATTAACGATCTGTATCTCACAAAGCGTATTCGTGTACACGCGGGAATAAGGTACTGAGACAGCATGTTCAGGTCCAGCGCTATACATTTCAATGTTTATAATACTCATTCCGAAAGTCATACGTCATCGTTGCGTGATAATAATACGTCATTTCAGCCAATCAGCAGTAGAGTTACGATGTCCACTGATTCCGGCTTCTAGGACTCCGGTGGGCCAATTTTGATTAATTGAAGGGAATGATTCACCTTTCTGAAAGATGTCAAATATACGCCCGTTGTAGTACAAAATATGAAGTAAGTGATGCTGAAAACGATGATGATATTTGTTTCTCGAAAAGTCACTAAGTTTAAATATATTTTTGTTTTTAATTCGGGACAATTACGTCATAATTGAGCTACAATAGAGAGCTATAGAGAATAGGCACAATCTTTGTAGACAATTCTGGCGACTTGAATACAAATAAGTATTTTGTTATCGTACTCGCAGCAGGTTCACACAAGGTTCGATAAATACGAGTCGTTTTTCTCCCAGCACCAACAATCTTGAAGCCGCTGTCACTGTCAGCCAATCGGCGGTGGCAGTAGCTAAACGCATTTGTCAAATTATAAATTATTGAATTGCTTAAAAACGATAAAGCTTTGGGAAAAATTGTTTGAGGAAAATATACTTTTCACTAACGGTCAAAGATAATGGCTATCTCAATTTAAAACAAATGCAAAGGTGAAAAATTCCCTTTAAGAGGTTTCTGTGAAGATGCAAAATATTATCATGCCAATTTTCACGGAGAACATGTTGGCAATCTCAACTAAACATCCCATTGACAATGTGAACTGTTCCCTTTAAAAGCATCCCTCATTTAACACATCGCCCTCTTGCGCATTACATCAGTTCAAAACGTTATCCGACTGACGGAGCTGACTATCTCCTCCTCCTCACCTGGCCACGTTCTCTGCGCGCTCCTGGTCCCTGCAGCGGGCGTTGTCCAGCATCGCCTGCCGCTTCCTCTCCATCTCCTCCTCCGTCATCGCCGTGCCGCCGCCACGTCTCCGCGGCTGGTCTCCGCCGCTCTTCTCTGGCCCTCGTTTGTCGTCACCACCCCTGCCTCCTTTCCCTGCTTCTCCGCTCTGGTCGGGGTCTGTCCTCCCTTTCCCTGCTTCTCCGCTCTGGCCGGGGTCTGTCCTCCCTTTCCCTGCTCCTCCTCTCTGGCCGGGTATGTCCTCCCCTTTCCCTGCTCCCTCCTCTCTGGCCGGGGTCTGTCGCTATTTTCTCTCTCTTCTTTCCGGTGCTTGCCACTTTCTCTGCTCTCCTCTGTTCGGTGCCCTCTCCCGTTTCTGCTACCCTCCTCTGCTCTGTGTCTGCCACCATCCCTGTCTTCTCCTCTTCGATGACTGTCCTTGCTGTCCTCCTCTGTTCTGAGCCTTTTCTCATCCCTGAGGCTGTTCCTCTCTGCGCTGTGTCTGTTTCCGATTTTGTTGCTAGCTTCCCCCGAATGCCTGAAAGAAAAATGCAGATTCCGTGAGGCTTGTGAAACAGCTTTACCTTCACACATACATACCAAACCCCTTTTCGCACCCTCGTTAAATCGTAAAAAGCACAAACACGTTCAACTAAATCAAGGATAGTCATACGATCAAACAAAAGACCGCCAATAGGTTAAAAACCACTCGTGATGTCAATGCTAATTCAAGCAACGCCACATTAACCCACACCCCACTGGGGTGGAGTGTTTGACCCCCCCCCCCCCCCCTTGCGTTTTATCGAGATTACGATTAAACGGCGCGCCAAATTTAGTCAACTTTCAATTGATCCATTCCACCACATCTGTGTTAAAAATTTGAGTTTCGTGTCAGATCAGGTCAGGTCATCAGGTCAGGTCAAGTGACCCCACCTCCCAAAAAGTTTGCGGTCGTGCCATGCCCACAGTTTCGGAGGGATCGGACATCAAACTTTAAGGATTGCATGAAACCATCAGTATCTACAAAACGTATATCTCGGAATTTCGATATAGGTGATCTGAGGTCGGGTCAAATTCGTAACATCCCCATTATAGGTCAACGGAAAAATATGAAATGCTTCCTTTTACGAAGATATCAGTCAAATTCCTCCTGGATAATGTTATCAGTGTCCAAAAACTTGCTGATTTGGGTGGGAAATGACACCCAACTATGAATAATTGTTCACTCTCATTCTCCATTTTAGGAATTATTTTTCCACTCCCAAATTATGAATTGTGGTGGTGATTCTGACAGACAAATATTGTCAAAAATACATGATTTCAATGAAAACAACTGCTTTTAATATTCAAAACAGTTATCAATATCGTACTGTTTTCAACATAATTTCCCCTCTCATGTTTTTTTTTGTCTTAAATTGTCCACTCTAACACCCAAGCAAAAATGGAAAATTGGGACATTAAATGTTATCATAGAATATGATTATTGATCTAAAGCGCAGGCTTTGTTCAGTGACCCATACGGGGTCTTCTGAGGTCATCCGAGGTCACCAACACTTTGTCGTCAATAACTCGCGACATAATGTATATAGAGAAGTGAAAATGTCACCAAAGTATTTGTCTTGTCGAGTCACGTCTCCTAATATGCAACATGACCTACTTGGGTCACCACTTGACCATGACCTGAGGTCAATTTTTAAGTTGACCTAACATGTTTAATATTAATTTATTTCAAAGCGCCTTGACGAGAAAAACACGTTGGCGGTTGGCGTAAACAGTATTGCGTTCTCTGCATTCGGTAAAAGGGTATTTGCGAGAAAAAAAAAATGTTATACTTCCTCTAGAACTTAAACTATTGGCCTGAAGTCAAATTTGAGGACATTTTCTCGATAACAAATTGAAATGGCTGGCGGTTTAATTTTTTCGTTTTATTCTAGCTAGCATAGTTCCCGAGATATAGGGGGTTTCTGGTGCGAAGTCTTAAAACTGGAAATTTTTACCTTTTTATGACCTCTGGTGACCCAATTTTGACCTGAGCAAAGACATTCTGAAATAGTTTCCAAATTGATTTGCTGACGACGTTTCAAGCTTCTTTTAGGTCTACGTCCTATATGAAGCCGAGTTAGATAAGGGGCGGGGGAGGGGCAAACACCCTCCCCCACAGCAGGGCATTGGGAAATCCCGAGCCCAGTGGGGCGCGGCCCGGGTTAACTACTTTAACCACACCTGCCCGGTACGATTACTAACTGTTCCGGCTGTCCACTGGAGGGCGCTGTAGCTTCAGACCGGGCATCACGACCTCTCCTTGAGGTCTTCTCGTCCTCACTTGAGCTGCTGCTGGACGACGCACTGCGCTTCCGCTCCTTATTCTTCTTCTTTTTCTTCTTCGTCTTTTTGGGAGACCTGCTGCGTGAGCGGCCGCTGGCGCTACTGGAGCGCTTGCGCTTTCTCTCCTTGTGATGTGATTTCTTGTGTTTACTGGAAGCCTTCTTTTTCTTCTTCTTTTTCTTTCGCTTGTCGTCGTCACTATCTGAATCACTATCAGAGTCACTCGATCCTGCATCATTCTGGAGGAGCAGTGCCATCTTGGCAAACAATTTTTGGTCAAGGTCTTTTTCTGATTTCTTCTTTTTTGCTTTCTTCTTTGTTTTGCCCTCCCCTGCCTCCTCCTCTGCAGCCCGCAGCTTTTCAAGCTGCCGCCGTTTAAGTGGATTATCCATCACCTCTTGTAGGGTTTGGTCCTCCTGCTTCCTTATAAAGAAAAGTGGGTCTTCCTTTATTTTTCTTGCCAGATCCACTTGCATTTGCCCCAGATCTCTTCGAGCCACAGACCCAGGGAGAATCTCATGTTCTACCTTGTACACAGGGCCTGAGGCCTTTTCTTCCTCTTGCAATTTCTCAAAATTACCATCAATCTTCTTTCCAAGAAGGTAGTCTTCCCTGTTGAGGGTTGACTTGTTCCCTTCATACATCCAGTTGAGCTTAGCATTGTCTGTCATGATGAATTATGTGACTGAATCTTAAAGCCTGTGAAAACAATAATATGTTGTAAGAAACATCAAACACAGGCTCAATGTTAATATGCATCACATGAGCGAGTGAATACATCAGAAT